>OY829914.1:186140517-186449414 GCA_963691935.1 Nephrotoma guestfalica | reverse complement strand
ACGAAAGATTTAAAAGCAAAAGAAAACATCGATGAGTTGAAAACAGTGTTAGATGAACATGCACATTCAAATGCAACGGTTTATAATTAGGTAAATGAAATTAAACGTTGCCGAAAAGCACAAGTGATGCTGAACGTTCAGGCAGGCCAAAAGAGGTAACAACACCATAAATGAAGGAAAACATTGTAAACATCTCATATGAACGTATACACAACATGATACACGATCAATTGCATGAGAAACAGCTGCCAGCAAAAGTGAATCGACTGACCACTTCTAAGTAATGTGTGGATATATAAGGTTTTCCAATAGGAATGATATGATTTTTAAGTGACGTTTCGGCCATTTGTAATATGTCATGATCTGTCATTTTTTGTTTCATTGTATTCAGTAATGTTTACAATTTCATCATGGTGAGATATACGCAAGAACAACGTTTATAAATTATTCAGTTTTATTATCAAAATAATCGTTCTCCAATTGCAACTTTTCGTGCGCTGTTGCCATTTTATACTCGTAATAATCGTCCAAGTTTGCTCGCTATTCGTCGAATTGTTGAAAATTTTGAGCGTACATTTTCTTTACATAATGTTGAAGTGCCAATAAGACAAAGATTCACTCGAAGTAATGCAAATATTGCTGCCGTTCAGGCAAATGTTGCTGAATACCGCAATTTGTCGATTCCAAGACGTTCTCAAGAATTGAGACTGTCTCAAACCACAACCTGGCGGATTTTGAGAAAGGATTTGGGTTTGCATCCGTATAAAATTGTTCTCACTCAAGAACTGAAGCCATTGGACCACCGTAAATGTCGTGAATCTGCTGATTTTGCCTTGGAACAACTTGAAAACGATAACGATGTTTTTAAGAAAATCATCTTCTCCGATGAGGCTCACTTTCATCTGAGTGGTGCGGTCACTCAAAAAAACCTATAGCGATTTCTGGAACAGATATAATAAATTTCATTATATCTGTTCCAGAAACCACTATAGGTTCTTGGCCATAGATGACACTGAAATTTTTAGATCATGGTTAGTCTATTCAAGCAGGTTCAAATAAGACAAAAACCACCCCATGTGACCATATCATATCTTGAACGGAAAATGTTCAATATATCCGTTCCAGAAACCACTACAGACTCATGGCCATAAACGAGACTAATATTTTAAAATCGTGCATGGTTCTTTCAAGAAGCACACACAGATTGAAGAAATTCTCTTATCAATAACAGGGTATAAATAAGGGAAAAATAACCCCATGACATATGTTAAAGGGACAAATTTCAATATATCCGTTCCAGAAACCACTCCAAGCTTTTGGCCATAGATGAGACTAATATTTTTAGGTTATGGTTGGTCCAATCAAGAAGTACACACAGTTTGAAGAAATTCACTTGACAATAACAGGTTCAAATAAGACAGAAACCACCCCATGTCATATGTTGAACGGACAAATTTCATTATATCTGTTCCAGAATCAACTATAGGTTTTTGGCCTTAGATGAGACTATTATATTTAGGTCGTGCATGGTCCATTCAAGAAGCACACACAGTTTGAAGAAATCCTCTTGGCAATAATAGGTTCAAATAAAACAAAAACCACCCCATGCGACCATGTCATATCTTGAACAGAAAATGTTCAATATATCCATTCCAGAAACCACTACAGGCTCTTAGCCATAGATGAGACTAATATTTTTAGATCATGGTTGGTCCATTTAAGAAGCACACACAGTAAGAAGCAATTCTCTTGGCAATAACAGGGTACAAATAAAACAAAAACTACCCCATGTCATATGTTGAACGAAAAATGTTCAATATTACGATTTGTACCCTGTTATTGCCTAAAGAATTTCATCAAACTATGTGTGCTTCTTGAATGGACCAACCATGGTCTAAAAATTTTAGTCTCATCTATGGCCAAGAGCCTATAGTGGTTTCTGGAATGGATATATAGAAATTTTTCCGTTTCATATATGACATGGGGTAGTTTTGCCTTATTTGTACCCTGTTATTGCCAAGAGAATTTCTTGAAACTGTGTCTGTATCTTAAATGGACTAAGAAAAATCTAAAAATATTAGTCTCATCTATGGCCAGGAGCCTGTAGTGGTTTTTGGAACGGATGTATTGAAATTTTTCCGTTCAACATATGACATGGTCACATAGGGCGGTTTTTGTCTTATTTGAACCTGTTAATGTCAAGAGAATTTCTTTAATCTGTGTATGCATCATTAATGAACCTAACATGATCTGAAAATATTAGGCTCATCTATGACCAAGAGCCTTTTGTGGTTTCTGAATAATAACTGTCTTCAAATATTTGCTTATTGATGCCTTCGAACTCTAAGATAGTTTGTCGAAGCAAAATCATGAATACATTTCGATTCAATTGAACTACGAGTAATTTCAGTTCCTCGGTGACGTTTTAGTTTGAATAATAATTTTAAAATAAAATTGATAATGTTAGATTTTTATTTTTTTATTATTTGGTTATTTATGATTTTTAAACAATGATTTTCTTTATTAAAGCTCTCGCTTGTTAATAATTATAACTAGTATTTTTTTTAATTGTCATATTCACTTATTTTGTTGAATGCTTTGTTATAAGTAATAATTGAAAGATTCACTAATACTATCAAACGATTTTAAATTTAGGAAAGTTTTAGAAAATTCTTCATTACCGTCAAAACAATGGGTAGAAGCTGGTCGAAGTGCTCCACGGAAAAAAATATGTTGCATCTTCTGGTAAGGGACCACTGCCTTTTAGGATGCACAAGCCATAATATTCGTCAACTATTTTGAGATGGGAAAATCGTTCGGATTATTATCAAGCACTTCGAATGGAAAAATTGGAGAAAACAATGTAATACAATAAAATACTTCATGACAATGCACCATCACTTTCACCATTAAATACATAACAAAAAATGGATGAATCGGGTTTCATCCACCATATTCATTCAATCTAGCTCTTTGTTTCTTTTTCCTATTTTGAAGAAAGCGCTCAGTTGAAAGAGGTTTCAGTCGATGAATTTTTAAGAAAATTGAAAAAACGTTGGAATAAGTGTATTGAGCTAAAAGGAGACTACGTTATAAAATAAAGTGAATTTGACTTAAGAAAATAATGCTGACTGTTTCATTCTAAAGACTTATCAATCCACCCTCGTTCAGCGTATTTAACATAAATACAAATGTGTAAATCGTGTTTGAGATTTTTTAAAACCATGACATGATAGTGATTCACAAAACCATACATAAAAATATACAACGTCGTATAAATTTTAATGTGTACTTACAGTTGCGGTGTTTTGTATTCGCTATCCGGCAGGCTCTCGAGCGCTGAAAGGGAAATTATCTATCCATAAAACAAACTTTTAACGAGCTGAAATATACCAAGTGGCATTTATTGCCATGACGTGATAAACAAGAATTCATCTTGCTGCGTTTTCAATTTCTATTGTAAGATTAAGTTTGTTAGAGACCCCGATACCGGCGCCGGATAAATAGGTAGAGCAAAATATTTTTATATCGATTTTTAACTTAAAAGTTGAATGAAAAATATTAGTTTGGAGTTACGTAATTTAATTATATGCAAAAATAGCACACCAAATATAACAGATAGAATACATAGAGAAACTGATTTGAACGACACCCATTTTTCGAGAGTTTAGTTAAGGTATATGACCTTAAGTAATACTTACAGAAACTTTCAAAAATATAATTTCAACCAAGAAAATTTAAGTGAAAATAAAATTTGTTCATCAAATGCACTCCATCAACTTGAATTGATTGAATGGAGGCGCTCAATTAAGAACATTTTAATATTTTGTTGTATTTATGCGAACTAGTACGACAACTAAGCGGAAAGCAATTTACTGAAAATGGTAATTCACCGAAAACAACAATGTAATAAAAAACAATTCACCGAAAACGATAATTCACCGAAAGTCCTGTATACCTTCAGGTTGTTTATTTGAAAGGGTAATTTAAGATGTCCATGAAGCTCGACACTCAGCCCGTAAAAATGCCGTGGTAACATTAAGCGATCACTATCGTGACAGTTAGTAAACTATCCCAGACATCATGATACACTGTCACGACATTTATAACATGCAGCCGGAAATTTTTAAATTACTTTGGTAGCCTAGTCAGACCTAAACTGTTCATTTATATGAAACTAGATCGATATTCAACTCAAAAAGCCCGATAGCAACACTAAACTATAACCGTCGATATAGTTATATATCACAGCCCGAAAAAATCACTGTCGGGATAGTAAAATGTGTCACGATAATCTGTTATGACATTTAGAACATTCAGCCCGAAATTATAAATATAACTTTTATGTATTTTAAATTATCCCATCAATTGTTGGGGAACCTATATAGACCTAACTTAAGTTGAAAACGACAATGCGGAAACTCAATGAGCACTACGTGGTTAACCACTATGAAGCTAGCAAGAACTTTCAGAACGAACTTTTAGTTTGTTGCTTATGGATAAAGTCGTTTGAAGTTTTGACTACAAACTGAGAGCTTTGTACAAAAAAGCTGTCTGGAATTATCTGAATATACTCGTGTGAATCTCACCTTAGGCGATTCACGAGAACTTGACATATACCGCCGGATTCGTTGAAGTTGTGACTACAAACCTAGAGTTTTGCAGGAAAATTATATTTGGAATTACAGGTAACCCTCGAAGAACACGGTATTCAAAGAACACGAGTTTCGAAAAACACCGATACCATCCCTCGAATTATTCGGTTTCAAACTACATGATTCTCTTTGATTCTCTTTAAATTTTGTTTCTTGTATACCATAAAAAAATTAAAACGTAACGTTTTTTTATTTTCTCACTCCCGTTTTTGTAGTCTGAAACAACACGGTTTTATAGTAAACAGAACCAACTAATCGTGTTCTTGGAGGGTTTCCTGTTTCTGGATATAGTCGCTTCAATCTCGCTCCACAGGCGATTCACGAGCACTTGGCATATACCGCAGGATTCGTTAAAGTTTTAACTACAAACTGAATGAAATTTTCTGCACATCTCTTAGTTTGTGCTCAAAACTTTAGCGAATCCAGCGGTATATGCCAAGTGCTCATGTATCGCCTGCAAGACGAGATTCACACGACTATATGCAGATAATTTCAGATAGAATTTTTATGCAAATCTCTAGGTTTGTAGTAAAAACTTCAACGAATCCGGTGGTATATGTCAAGTGCCCGTGATTCGGCCGTGAGAGCTACGTAAGCCGTTAGCCCCTATTTTTTGGAATTTTTTGCTTGAGTATTTTAATTTTCAGTAAACTAATAACCTGGAGGCTTTTCAAATATTTTGGCAAACTATCGTTTTCGGTTAATTGTCTTTTTCGATGCATTTATTTTTTTCTAAATAATTTCGTTTTCGGTGAATCGTCATTTTCAGTGAATTAATTTTTCGGTTAGTCATTTTCGCTGAATTTTCGTTGCCGGTCATTTTCGCTGAACTTCGTTTTTTCGGTGAATTGAGTTTTCGGCCAATGGTTTTTCAGTTAATTGTCGTGGACGTATTGGAACAATAACTCTTAAAAATATATTTAATTTTCCATTATAATTTTTAATATTATGTTCTGTATCATAAAAATTTGATTGTAACGATTTCGAAGCATTTTCAGAAGGAAACGGAGACTATAATGAAAATTTTGCGGAGATATTGAAGATGATAACGTCTCTGGAGATATGAGGAAGACGAAATACCACACGTATCGATAAGATTAGAATATGCTGAGAATGATTTCGTAATAGAAGCTCCAGCTCAAGGAAAATTGTGAAAAAATGATTGTTAAACTTCTTCTTAGTAAACACTAATATAGGATAGGTAAAAATTTGTTCAATTTATCTCTACTTTTATGTAAAACAAATAAAAACGTTTATTTTAATATTTCGTAATCAATTTAACGATGTAATTATTTGTAGCTGCAATACTTATCGTCTTGAAACCGATTTACACAAAACGCTAAACTTCTATGGGCGTTAATTCAATTTTACCCTAGGGTGTTAATATACCGAAATAAATCGAACGACGAGATTTTCATCTGCGCATATTAAAATGGATACGACGTAAATTGGAAGTAATAATCGAGCTAAAGGAATGTAATATTTAATGATCCATTATTATATCAAATAAAAAAATAAAAATAAAACTAGAAAATAAAATTGAAAAACTATTGAAAAGTTAAATCTTGAAATGAATAGTTTTTTGCTCACTGGAAAAATAATAATAAATTACTTCAATTTTATTTGGATTGGCAAATAAATCAATATGAGTATCTCTGCAGCACACTCTACTTTTATTATAATACGTGAACGTGTACGATTCACATATCCGTTTTATTGTATAGTTGGATCGTAAAACCGTTGTATACGAACTCGTATGAATGGATTTTTATGCTACAGTTAAATTTACTTTTGTATGTACGAGTACCCATAGTCAAGAGGAGAATATTGCATATTCATATACTCGTATATGTTTTTTGTAATTGAACGAAAATTGTAAAAAAATATTTATGCTACATAAAATCCTGGCTTCAGTTACATGAATACACGTACGAATTATATACGGAATTTAATTTAAATTAAAAAGATAACATTTTGGGTATTTTGTGACAGTTTTATTTCATTCTAGTGCTTTATGGAATCAATTTGATGCCTTGCTGCCAAAAGCTTTTACGTATGCTCGTATACTATATGTTTTTATATTTTTACGTGTGCGAGAGGTAAATTGGAGAAATCGTTTCACAAAAATAATAGGTTAAATAAATGATTCGATAATAATATAGGGCAAGTGTTTATAAAAAAAAAATCTATTATGTAGGCATGAACAAAAATCGATCTGGACCGAGTGTTGAGAAGATTGGTTTCAATATTGATCATAATTCATAATTCCTCGTTTGTAAAGAAGAGGTTCGATAAAAATGTTGGTACAATAGTCTTATCTACATTTGTGTTTTCAAAATTAGTTGGTTAAACACTTTAACCCTTAAAAGGATTTTGTATGGAAATCCATACATAAAATATATTGTTTCTTTATTTCGCTGTTTTTAAAATATATAATCCGGTGAAACCCAATTTGGGTTGAAATATTATTCTATTATCTTTCTGATTTTGTTTTTTGGTGTTAGTATTCGCTGTATTGCACAAATTGTTTGTTTTCTACTCCTATGTCAGTAAAACCATGGACAGTAGTGAAAGTGTGTTAAATTTTTGAGGTAATCCAGGGTAAGTAACTACCAATTTGTATAGTTTTTATTATAATATTAATCATGAATATACAATAGTCATATTTATATGATTATAACATAATTTTAACAGTACACGTTTTCTGGATATAATAAAATAGTAAGATGTATAGAATACCATACATTGTGCAGTTGGACACACTTTTGAAACTGTATGGAATTTCATACATTTTTGTTATTGTAGAATTTTGTGGTTTTCTTTCAATGTTTTTCTTGTGTGAAAAATTTATTTTCCTATATTTTCAAATTATTTTTGTGCCTCCAGTTTAAGCCGAAGAAAGGATTACCTTACCCAGCAAGAGTTACTCCAAATCATCGATGGTTGGAGTGATTCTGAAGACGATTTTGACGACCAGGAAGATCAAGAAATTGTAGATCAAGAAATTCAACAAATCTTGGATGGCGATTTAATTCCCGCTGCTGAGGAAAATGTAAATGAGGATTTGTTTGACTTGGAAAATATTCCAATAGATGTTATATTTGAAGATAGCACACGGATCACATTACCCAATGTAAACGAGGAGGTCTGCGAACTAAAAAATGCATATTCAAAAATTATTTGGAAGGACACACCGTTTGAACATAATCGTGAAAAAATTAGGTTTATTGGTGATTCAGATTTACCTAGCACTATTCGTAGATTAACTACACCGTTGCAATTTTTTAAATATTTTTTCACTGAAAATATTGTACAAAAAATTGTTGAGCAATCAAACTATTACAGCACTGAAAACCATTTTGGAAAAAATATCAATAAACTAGATGTTTACCAATTTATTGGGATTTGCATACTATCATCAGTACAAAAAGTGCACAAAGTACGAAGTTATTGGACACCGATTGTGGGAAGTGCCCTCATTCAAAACACAATGAGTGTAAAAAAATTTGAAAGTATCAAACAAACATTACACTTCAATCAAAATGATAAAGCGCCACCTAAAGATGCAGTTAATTTCGACAAACTCTATAAACTACGTCCGCTTATAGACGAATTATTAAAAGAATTTAAAAAAATACCCTGTGACCAGTATCTATCTGTAGATGAACAGGTTTGTGCAACCAAAACCAAAAACAGCTTGCGACAATATAATCCAGCTAAGCCCAAAAAGTGGGGCTATAAAATTTATGTACTTTCTGGAATATCTGGCTTTATGTATAACTTTGAAATATACACAGGATTGGAGAATAAAAAACGTTTCCAGTCAGAGATAAATTTAGGTGCTTCTGCGAACGTAGTCATGCGATTGCTTCGAGACGTTCCAAGACACAATAATTACCAACTTTACTTTACACATCCATTCCACTTCTAGTTGAACTAGATAAATTGGGAATGAGATGTGTAGGAACTATAAGAAAGGATCGAATTCCAAATAATAAACTCCCGAATATGGAAAAAAGGAACGTGGAGCAGGTGAGGAAAGATGTGCCTCCTTCGAAAGTACATCATTGTGTGTTGTTTCCTGGAAAGACAACAAAGTTGTAACACTCGCGTCAACGTTTACAGGAATTCAACCAATTCAAACAACCACTAGATATGACAGAAAAAAAATCGTCGCGTTACAATTAATTGCCCAAACATTATAAAAGAATATAATAAACATATGGGGGGGGGGGGCGTTCATTTAATCGATTCATTTATTGGACGCCACAAAATCACAATGAAATCAAAAAAATGGTACATGCGTATATTTTTCCATTTAGTCGACATCACGGTTGTGAATATTGTACCGAAAAGTATGTAAGCTAAACGGAGAAGTACCAAAAACATTGCCAGACTATCGAATAGAACTAGCAGAATCACTTTGCCGGTGTGATAGTTCTATTTCACTAAATTCCTCTTCTAGGAACCAACAACTACTAGATCAAAAGATCAAAAAGTGTTCTGCCAGCCCCATTCCTCCTCGAGATGTTCGAACAGATCTAGTACAACACTTCCCTATCTACAACGATAAAAAAACAAACAAATCTCAAAATCGGTGTAAAAATGGTTCCTGTAAGTATTTTACAGATTTAAAATGCATGAAATGTAATGTGTTCTTGTGTTTGAACAAAAACCGAAACTGCTTCTTAGAGTTTCATACTAAGTAGCATTATACAATACCTAGCAATAAATATATCAAATGAATTTATACGATTTAGGTTTTAGTTTTAAGAATTTTTGTATTATTTATTAACTATTTTTGTAATAAAAGTGATAATTTGTTAAATTGAAGACTGAAATAAAATACAAATATAAATAAGATTTTATGAATTGTGTTAAATAAATTGCGTCATGTAATGCACATTGTATGGAATTCCATACATGTGATTTTTCTATATTTTCCGGAAAACCGTCAAAGCAAACTGATTTTTTATTTAATTCCATCATATATAATCCCGATTTCTAAACTTTTACAAAAATTTGTTTATTTATCCCGATGTGTGCTTTTAAGGGTTAAGGTGTAGTGTACAGAATGAGTTTAATATTTTCTAATAATTCAGATTTCAAATATCTAAACCAGTTTAGGTGTTAAGGAAATTGAAGAAAATCTATTAAAACTGCCTATTAGATAATCAATACCTGTTAAGCCAAAAATCATTCTATCTAAATTCTTGGAATTGTTAAGTAGAGCTAATTTCTCTCCTATTTATGCCCTTGACGATCCATGTGCAGCTGTTTTTAACGCTTTGGAATGATGTTTTTTCAGCTAGCCTAGACTCACAAAAATCACATAGTAATCGTCCTATTAAATCATGGATCTCTGAGGCCCTGTTAAAAATGATCAAACGTCAAAAATGGTTATTGAGAAAGGCGAAACATGTTAGAACCAATCAACGTTTCCAGCAATATGTTACAGCCTATTGTCAGAAAGTAAAAAAGAAAACTATTGCGGCTCGCGTAGCTTATTATAAAAATAGATTTGATAACTGTTCCAGTGACTCCATAATGATGTTGTTAATGATGTCTCCGTAATAATGATCTTTTAACTGATGCGTCTGATATTGCCAATGAGTTCAGCAATTATTATGGGAGTATTGCGTCAAATTTGAAGTCTAGTCTCCCATTAAATAATAGGAATTCTATGGAGTCTGACGGCGATTATGTTGAGCAATCTTTTTTTTTCATTCAATTGACGATCTTGAAGTTTCTAAAGCCATTGCTTCTCTAAAATCAAGAAACTCTTACGATATATTCGGTTGTAGCAATTACTTAATTAAAAGTTCCGCTGGCCTTGTATGTGCTCCTTTATATCATATTTTTAATTGTTGTTTTAGAACTGGTACTGTTCCTGAAATTTTGAAATCAGCAATTGTGCTACCTCTTCATAAAAATGGTTCCAGATGCGACTTAAATGATTACCGGCCTATTGCTTTACAGCCAGTCCTGTTAAAAATAATGGAAAAAATTATTAAATGTAGAATGGTTGTATTCCTAGAGAAGCATAGTGTTATAAGTTGTTGTCAGCACGGTTTTCGCAATGGGTTTTCCACGGAGTCTGCATTAATTGAATTTTTAAATTGCGTGCATGCATCGCTAAATAATTCTGAATCTTGCGCTGGGCTTTTTGTTGACATAAAAAAAGCCTTTGACATGGTTGATCATAACCTCTTATTGCATAAGCTCTCTAAAATTGGTTTCAGAGGAAACATTAATAATTGGTTTAAATCGTATCTTGCAAATCGTAATCATGTTGTTAAGGTGAATGGAACTATGGGCAGCCCTTATGTCTTAAACATTGGTGTTCCTCAAGGTTCTGTCTTGGGGCCACTTCTATTTCTGATATACGTAAACTCAATTTTTAGTGCCAAGTTGGCAGGCTCTATGGTTGCCTTTGCAGATGATATGTTTGCCATAAAATTGCAGCCGATCTTTTAGTTTTAAGGAAATGGTTTGACCACCATTTCTTAATTTTAAGTGACAAAACTAAGTTTATGCATTTTAGTTTGGGTAGCAGTAGTTTACATTCACCGTTAACGTATCATTCCAGTTTTTGTAATGCTGTTAATTGCTCCAGCTCGTGCATTGAAACTGTTGAGAGCTTCAAGTACCTTGGAGTTATTGTTGATTGTAATCTGAATTGGAAGCAACATGTCGATAAAATAAAAAAGTCTCTTAGCAATGCGTTACGAACTTTATATCTATTAAGACCAGTAGCACCCAAATCGGTATTGTTAAAATTCTACTATGCTTGCATTAACTCTAGGCTTGAATATGCGTTATCGTGTTGGGGTGGTTGCTCTCATTCAACTTTAAAAATTCTCATAATTGTTCAGAAATATGCAATTCGTATTATGTGTTTTAAGTCTTCACGGGTTTCTGCTTGGCCATTATTTTTGAGTTGCAAAGTTTTACCACTACAACATTTATAAGTTTATAAGGTTTTACGTTTATTTTATTTGCGAAGTGGGCATCGATTATTGAGAGCAAATGTGCTAATCTTGTTCCACATTTTTTTAGTGATCATTTTAGAAAATATTTCCTGGTAACTGCCCCTTCCTTATTCAACCAACTTCCATTTAGCATTCGGCAACAAATAAATCCGAAATCATTTCTACAGGCACCTAATGTTTGGCTTTTTGAGCACCCTAATATGAGATTTTATATTTGAGTTTTAGTCTGATAAAGTTTAATTTTAGTTTTAATTCTATTTATCTTTTTATGAGATGGTGGGACTGATCGTCGTAGAGGAAAGTCGTGTTTTTGTCTCTCCTTTAAATAAATTATTATTAATATTTTAATTCCAATCAGTTTAGGAATGTGTAGTGTGAGAGTGATGTGCTATTTTTGAGTGAGTTTTGTTCTTTAGAAGTTCACCTGTTAATACAGGTGAATTGAGACAGTTATTATGAAAATTACGTTCAACACATATACAATCAGAGAAGTATCTTTTTATTCTAATTTTCATTCTAATTATATAAAAGTTAATTATTTATTATTGTTATTGTTATTATAACTATTTACATATATGTGGACGGTAATTTATAATCGTATACATACAAACTGACATTTCAAGGGAATTCCCTTTGTATGTACTTAAGTACATAAAATATTGGTACCCGAGAAACCAAAATTTGAAATTACAACAGATCGAATTGTAACTTACCCAATAAGCGAAAATTTGTATACTCAAAATGGGTTGCCACCGTATTGTGGCAAAAATGTCTTTTTGTGGAATAATATAAATTGATAACTATATGAAATGTTAATGAAAGGAGGAAACAGTTTTCTGCCACGGGAAATTTATCATTTGAGCTGAAATATGTTGGATCGTGTTATCCATTTGGGTTTTTATTTAAATTTAATTACATTTTCATAACTTATTTTAATAATTTTCACTTAATTTAAACAATTCTATAAATTGAAATTTTGTCGAAAGTCCTGACTTAAAACAATAAAGTTGCCGGCAAATACAATTCAATTTATTTTTATTATTATTTAAAATTTATTATTTATTTATTTTTTTTTTTTTACATACCGGAAGGTCAGGGAAGATTGTGATTGCAACATTCTTGGTCAGGGGGTCTATTTAATTACTTACGCTTTGAGCATAAACTCAATACAATCAAATATGTTAACGATCCAAAGACTTTTTGGAATCTTACCGAATCTAAAATTTTTTTTATTTTTTTATTTTTTTTATTTTTTTTTGACATTATTGACGGAATATTTAGGTCATCATATGTATGATAATACTGCCGTGTCATTACGAACGTGAAGTCCCTCGGTTAGATGGTGTTGGATGGGAAGATAGGGCAAAATAAGGTTACAAGCAGTATGTGATGAGATGACCCATAGATGTGAATTAAATAACCTAACCAGTCTAGTAGGACTGATGCCGAATACATATGATGAATATTAGTATCCTTTACCTCAAACACAACTAACTTGCATTAATTAACTAACAAACTCTAATCTAGAGTGTGAATTTAATTGAGACTAACATTCTAATATATTTAAGTAGTTAGAAAATGACTTTGCTGCGGTTCGCCCTAGTCGTTTCTGTGACTAACATCTTTTCCTAACTAACCTTATCTGTTAAGGATGCAGGCACGGCCTGGGTCCGCATGATGCTGAAATATTATTCACATTCAGATATAATTTGTTATTTGATTGTTGATATTTCAGAATTATGGTAACGTACCTAGGATCGCCGTTATGGCTGGCCTATACGCCTCTATCATATCATATCATAATTCTATTTATCTTTTTATTTTTTATATTTATTGTTACGTTTTTATTTCGTAGGTTATGATAACAACCTTTAATCGTAAATTGTTCTTTGTTAAAGGGTAGATCAATACTGCCGTTAAATCGGTGATGATTACCCTACTCATTTATTTTCATTTTGTATTTTAATATTTAAAAAAAAAAAAAATAATAATAAATTAGTGACATCCTTTCAAAACGCTGACCTAAAATATGTTCAAGCAGAGCCATGCGCATATTGATGTGTGTTACGATAACTAGAGGTTTTTTAGGAAAGAGGACACAACGTGCCACAACTGTTGGACAGGTTATATGACTACATTGCAGCGATTATGCTATAATTAAAAAAAAAAATGAAAGGTTGCTTGCCACGTACATCCGGACCTGCAAGGAAAAATACGGAAAGGGTCAAACGTAACAAAATAAATCCTAACATGGCCTCGGTTTAGATCCCCGTTGATTATAGATTATTTTCGTGTGATTTCAAGTGAATGAGAATCACAGACTGCCGAGCGAAGGCAATCACTAAACAAAAAAATATGAAATAAAAACTCTGGATTAGTAGCCGAGGAATAGAAGAGTTCAAAATAAAAGTTGTTCTATAGATTAAATTTTGTGACTTAACTAAGCAGATTTGAAATACAATATTTATGTTTTCACAGACGAGTACATATATTATATTAAGTTTAGTTTTAGTTTGGAATTATATCAATCAATAAAGATTAAAATAAAATTCAATTTTTTTAATCGCTCCGAATTACAATTCGTAACTGGCGCAGAAACAAGGACCAGCCATATCATAGTTTATAGAAACGTGTGTAAGTAGTGAAAGTGAATTAGTGAATCACGGTTACGAAACTGTAGTGGTCGAAAAGTGAATACGCTTAATCTGTACCATAAGTAGGTGCTCTGCAACATTCAACGCAGAACTCCAAACGAGAAATTACGGCTTATCCCAGTAAAACTACACAGAAGACACACCGACGGCTGATCCCTAAAGTACTCATCCGGCAAGGAAAAAACCAACCCTCTAAAGAAACTCAAATCTATAGACAGAAAATGCAAATCCTGGTCTTTTAACACTCAACAAACGAAAATTAATATACACCTCAGTAATAGTAAATTGAACGAAAATCATAATAAAACTGTGATAATAATCCTAACTTAATCTAATTATAATATTTTTGACAAACTCTAAAATAAAAATCTAATAGTCAACAACTTAATTCTAAAACAGAAACTTACCAACTCAAAATAATTAATAACAAGGATAATAACTTCAATAATAATCTTAATAAAAATCCTAAACATAACATCAGTTGATAATAATAAAAGTGTAATAATCTCAGTTGGCTGAACAAATAAAGCAATTGACTGAAGCTGTTGACGCTCAAATCGAATTCTCTAAAAAATCGAACAGAGATCGAACCGAAACACTAATATTACCGAGAACCGAACAAGACCTAGCCGAAATTAGTAGACTCCCAGATTGCGTCAAGGAGCTACAAACATTTGACGGCAAACCCACTCAATATATATCCTGAATCCAGAATGTGGAAAATATATTGAAAGATTACGATATTGTACGCAACGAACCGTTATTTACAGCGATACTCCAAAGTATTAGGCAAGAGCTCAGCGGCAACGCCGTTGAAAAAATGCCTGTCTCTCCATTACGCGGATAAAAAAGACACCAACTCAATAGCATCACACAGAGAAATATGAGCACAGACGAATTCTATGCGAATATTAACCACCAATTTTCGCTGATGGTCAACAAAATCAAAACTGAAGCATATTCTCCCGATACAATCGGGGGTTAAATGGAGAACTATCTAAAATGTTAATTATTTAGCGACCTCAGACGCTACCAGAGGTATATTCATGTCTTCGTGTTAGTTGATAAATCAACTAACTAATACAAACCAGGAAAACCTACAAAATAAGCCTACGTATACCTCAACACCGCAACACAATATGACCACGCCATAACGAAATATGGCTTATAGCATACAGCATCAAAATAATAGGATGCTACCCCCTCGGCCAGTTGAATCGAAACCACCAACACCGATGGGAATAGGGACATCTATTAACTCAAGACAGGTTAACTACCAAAATTGCACAGTAAACGCTAACAACTGTACAATCAGTTAATCAATGAGAATTCGGACATCAAAAGTATAGAAATTTTCGTACTGACCGGGCTCAAATCATTTGATGGAAAAATCGGGGACGACACTTTGAAGGAACTATAGGAGCCCTCATAGAAAAAACAACGTCTTACTCTTAACACCGAATATAAAGATACCACTAAAAGAGAAAACATCAGCTCAAATTAATGATCTGGAAATACAAGATGACCACCTGTCCTACAAATCAAAACAAAACCTTCAAAGGATCCTATCAAAATTCATAACATTATTCGAACCTGTCAATAATACTGAACCAATCGATACCGATATAAAGGCCGAAATTAAGACGAATATCAACAAAATTGCGAATGCTCTATCCCGACTAGAGATAGAGGGCAATACTCTATCAACTGATGGCACAATTCAGAGCGCGGATCAGGATAGTTCAGATTTCATTCCATACTGCGATGCACCGATAAATTGCACCGGAATTACCACAGGCATTTTATCAGTTTACGAAATATAACCAAAGAAGCCCTGATGAACACACTCAAAGAAAGGCTGAACCCTACAACAATTAATGGCGTGAAGATTCCGGAACAATACAATCAAATTTTGCGCGAATTATATACAGAACATTTTGCTGGATTCAATATCCGCCTAACTCAAAGAACATAAAAGAGCGCACCGTAACTGGAAGGAGAATAAAGAACAAATTCTGACAAAATATTACTTCCCACATTTGGCCAACCTGATAAAGAAGTACACACGAAACTGTGAAATTTGCCACACAAATAAATATGGTCACCACCTGGAAAAGGTTAAACTTCAACTTACACCAGTACCGACCTGTCCAACGGAGATTATCCACATAGACATTATTGACATCAATAGAGACAAGTTCATCACATGTATAGATAAGTTCTCGAAATTCACGAACCTCTTCCATATTAAGGACAGATCAGCTCCGCATACAAAAGATAAAATCATCAAAATTTTGCATTATTCCACGACACCCAAAATAATAGTGATGGACAATGCGTCAAGTTTTATCAGTCCTATGGTATCGGATTATATGAAGATGCTCGGAATACAAATTTATCTTACGCGATCTCAAAAGAGTGAGTTAAATTGAACAGTGGAGAGAGTCCATTCGACTATCATAGAGATGATAAGATGTCTACAAAATGAAATTAAAACCAAGCGATATATACTTTGGACGAACCAATCGCATCAATTTCCAAAATAAGTTAAACTATAAGGATAAGGTAACTGCCACTGTAATCCAGCGAATTCAAAACTCCCAACAAACTAAGCTACAAAAAGAAAATTCGAGGAAACCAGACCCAAAAACATACGAGGTTGGCGACACGATGTACGTCGCAATAAACTGGATCGGGGCTGAAACATAGCTGAATGAAAATTATCTCTATAATTTGGACAACAACAACGTCCCTGAACATCTATGAATACAATCACCCGCTGGTAACACTCAAGCAGGGAACCGGAAGAATTATCAAAAAAAAATCAAGCTGATTCACATCACCAACTTGACCAGCTACGAAGAAGTAATAGATAGAATTGCAGCTGAAATCAACCGCATTGATAGAGAAAGCAGCTTTAAACACCAACTGATTCACCAATTATTATAGGAACTCAAGGGTCAAAATACAGGAACCAGACGATCAATCGACTGGATTGGGATAGCGTGGAAATGGATTACAGGATCACCAGATGCTACCAACTGGGACAATTGTCAACAGTCAAAATGAAATTATCAACAATAATAATTAACAATACCAAATTAATACCGTCTTGATGATCACTGCAGTAAAAATTCTTAATGAATACAACAAAATTGTCGACTCACTACACGAAGACTCTGCAGGACCGGTTCAACAAATATTATTGAAACAACCGGCAAAGGGTAAAATAATTAACACGAATTTATTATATACAAAGTAGAAATCGGACGGTTAGTTGCGGAAATTGAAACATTTGCATACACAAATGAAGTAGAAGCAATAGAATACGCGGAACCGATGATGCTTGTCAAAAATTCTACCATTTTATATGTTATGTCAATTCCTAAGACAGCCAGGAACATAACATGCAACTCGTTTTGTGAAACTACAATTTGCGAGATGAACCGCATAGAAGAGATAAAGAGTGACCATTGCATCAGTCAGCTAATAAAAGGAACGCACGCTCTAATGTGATTACCGATTTACCAAAAACCAAATTATCGAGGCCTTGAACGAAAACACAATCTATCTAAACATTTTTAACGGGTTCGATAACAATAACAACATGAACAAACATCTGAAAGGAAACTTCTTAATACAATATAACAACGAAATCCTAAAAATCGACAATCAAACATTCACCAACCAAGAGATTAGAACCTCTCAAGTCCTACCATCAGTACGCCCAATATAACGGAAAATGGCATCAAGATCCACCCAAAATACCTCCACGATTTACACCTAAACAACGTAAAACTTCATAATTTATTCGCAAAGCATAAAGTATCAGGACTTATGTACCTTGGAGTTATAGTCTTGATTTGCATAGCTATACTTGTTCTCTCAATCAAAAAGGCCATCATAGATCATCAAACAATGCGGGATTCAACTAAATAACTGTGAATTCTGACTTACGGGTCCTGGATTTTTAAAGAGGGGAGTTAACGACCAGGATCTTATTTTGCTTACTGCAAATTTATTAACATAAAAAATTATTAACATAAAAAATTTGCTGATTGCAAATTTTAGAATATGGAAATTTTGGATTTGTATCAATAAAGATTAAAATGAAATTCATTTTTTTAATCGCTCCGAATTTAAATTCGTATCTTATATATAAAATGAACATACAACATTGGTTGATTGATTGGACTATAGGACAAAGTACTAGATAAGTGTCCCGGATAACGAAGGGCCTATTTCTACACTCTATTTACACACAACAATAGGAAGGATAGGAACGGCTTATTTGGGGACAGAACGACCCGGTTTCAGACACCTAGCAATCGTACGGCACAACAAAATTCTAATCTACTAGAGGAAGGATAAAGGCTTAATAGGTTAAATGGATATTGTTAGTATTGGTCTTCAACAATTGCATCTCAAATCAGCAACCTGAGAAAAAAATATTATTATTTCACGTACATCTGGAAATTTCCTGAAATTTAATTCTAAATTAATATTTTCCGACTTCCTAAATAATATAAGCATTTATAAATTTGATCCTCCTACAATTCCACAACTTATAATCATTTGCGGCAACTCTTAAACGGGTTTTAGGAATTGAGTTTTTCTGTATATCCTGTTTTAATGCATCATGCCAAGTGAAAATATGTCTACCAATTTTTCTGTAATTTCTTGTACATTTCCTTGCTGCATGTAATAAATGACCTCTTGTTCTTCGAAGAATATCGCCCCAATAACATATTCATGCAGTAACTTTCCGATTGATTGTCTTTCGCTTCAAAACCCTTCTAATACAAATTCTTAGAGGGCGATTAGTACAATACTGCAATAATTGTATTAAAAAGCTTTTTTCATAATGTGCTACGATTAGCGTACCGACATGCTTTAGTCAAAACAGCGACACCTAAACCATATGTCATGATAGGAGTTACTAGTTGTTTATTCATCTGTATTACAATAGGAAAAGGTAATATGTGCGCTCAAGAATAAATCTTGTTATCATTTTCACAACACCATGTGCTTGCCGGCATCGGGTTGTATCTGGACGGCTTAGTCCGGCAGTTATATAAGTGCCTAAATGTCGCAAAGTAGAACTATCATGAAAGTTTAAGCCACCTATCGCTACGGTCGTAATATTTTCATTAAATGGTCTTATGAGAATTTCAGTTTTGCGTTCATTTACCTCTAAACCTACTGAGTGAAGTAGGGAACAAGCTCTTCTAGAATAGTAGACAATGTGCTTAAGTCATCACTAACGAGTCACAAATCATCGGCATAGGCTAATATTAATGGTAATTTAATATCTTGATCTTGTGAAAGTCGTAAATCTGGAATAACTTCTGCGAGGGTTTGTAGAACAGGATCCAATATTAAATTGAATACAGTATGTGAAAAGGGACATCCTTTTTAAACCCCATACCACGTTGAAATGCCCTTGTTCTTTGTTTTTACTATATGATTGGTTAAGATCAACCTTATCGAAGGCCTGTTTTAGATCAAGTGATAGAATATAAATTGTTTTTCCTGTTTTCCATTCCTCATCGATAACACGCCGAATAACAAACATATGGTCATCCGTCGAGCGATTGCGGATATATGCAGCCTGCTATTATCCTACCTGAGTGTGTATTTCTTCTTCCTATTATCCTAGATAATAGGAATTCTGCATATACAAACCTACTCGATACCCAGTGTATGAAAGAGTTATTCGTTTATAATCTGTGATGGTATTGGGTCATTGTTTTTTTGGTAAAGGAAATTGGACCGTTTCTAACCACTCACTTGGTCGGGTGTTTAATATTCAAACCTGTTGTAAAACATACAGCAAGACCTTCATTCCCTCTTCAGGTAAAGCTTGTAATAGCTCAATTGAAATTTGAGCTAAACCAGGAGCAGTTCCTCTTCTAATGGAAAATATAATGGTTTCTATTTCTTCCCGGATTGGAGGCAATCCTAATGGCCAATGGTTCTTTTCAGTTATTAAAGAAACGGCGGAACCCGAGGTAGTTTATAATAATTGCTCCCATCCTGACAAAGGAATATATGTACTTGCCATCTTATTAGAATTTTGTCTATATGAACGAATAAATTGGTCGGTTTGGCGGAGTCGTCTAAAAGGATTTACATCGTTTAAATTTCGGAAAAATTCTCTACATTCTTCTGCTTTGGATTTCCATTACTGTCCGAAAAAAAACCTTAAAATTTTACAAGTTAAGAAACTAGTTTTTAGCTATATTTCCATAGCCTAGACAGACTGCGGTTTAATAAATAGTAAACTTTGATTAAGCTCTTAATTTAATCCTTTTCGAAAAATTCGAAAATAAAACTGTGGTTAATAGAATTTTTAATAGAATACGCGATTAATGTGCCGATAAATCGGTTTTATTACTCGCGATATGATTAGGATACTTGACATAATTTCAATGAATCGGTTGCATGCATGAACTTCCACTATAAATGTTACCTAGCCTAGGTTGTCAAAGTTTATGCTTTAAAATTAAAACCACAACCCATCCAACAACCAGCACCTCTTCTGATGTGGAGCAAATTAAAGTTGTTTTTGACTGCATCCAAACTACAAGCCCACAAAAGAGTCGCCCGAGTGATCTAAGACCAATATCCTTTCGTTTAACGCGCTAAGTACCACGGAAACTCACAACAATTCTTTTAAGCTAAACAATGGTTTCAAAAAGTTTTCCCTAAGTGTGTATATTGATGTCTGTAGTTACGCAGATTAAAAGTTTGGGTTTCTCTTTTCAGCCTAGCTAAATGGAAGGACTGATCAAAGTGAAACTCGTTTTTTGTAAATTTGGAGATCCAAAGCATAACTTGGAATGTGTCTCTTTGGTACAAATTATTATTTTTTGTTTCGGATACCCTTATGGAAATAAGAATGAAACGGATGACGATTGTTCTAAAATAGTTTGTGTAAAAAAGATTAAATTCAAATTCAGCTGAACAAGAAAATCTGTTGAAGAACGGCTTAAATCTAAATAGTCAAACATATCTTTCAAGAATCAACTAAAGATCAATAAACCTCAAAAGTGATTTCAATTTAATTTAAAACTTTATGACATTTAGGTTGAACACTAGAACCAATCTCCTGAAAAGTTGATGAATTTGAGTTCATAAAATGATTTGAGGGTGAATGTGCCTTTGGACTATAGAAATTGGATATTATCTCATTCTCTAATTTCGTTCCTGTCGCCGCCTAAAAATTTTATTTTAACATACCAACCATTGTACTTCATCCAAGGCACTATAAGATTTTCCAAATAAGCACATAGCTGAGCTCCAAATTTCACGATGAGATAACTTTTCATATACGAGTATTATGTCGAAATTCAAGTACAATATAGTAAGTTACTAAACTTAAATCAAAGGGCAAAGGTTAATGAAAGCCGTTGAGTTCAAAATACGTACGTTAAGCGATCTTCTGGATGTTAAACTTTAAAAGTTTATTGGCAATAAAGTAACCAATTTCCAGATAGCGGTAGGAGAGTAAAACCACTGCTCACATACATTTTTTATAAATTGCATGTAAATACAGGTCGCTTTTAGAGCCGGAAACTATTGACATCAGGATTAGTAAAATTAGAGCCCATTTGAATTGAATATTTCATAAAATTTTAATTTTTAAAATGTTGCCCGTACACTAAACATGTTGCCAACTATTTGGTGACTCATTACAAAGCGCTCATTACAATTTGATAATTAATAGAATTTTATTATTTATATGCAAATTGAAATTATCTTGGGTGACAGAGCGCTCAAATTTACACTAATGACAGTTCATTCTATTGCTTACAAGCGTACAAGAACATTTTAGTAGGAAATATTCAGAAAAAAGGTTATCCGCAAAGGGATTCAAGCGTAATAGTATGATTGATCTATATTTGGCTGGAAAAGCACAGCCGCAGATTGTTAACCAGTTAAAACATCTGCTTGTGAATAAAATGTTTGTGTATCGCACCATAAACCATTATAACGATACTTGCAGCATTGCAAAACGCTATGGTGGTGGACCGAAACGCACTGCAACATCGCCGGATATCATTCGGAAGGTAATTTGGCTCGGAATCCGCGCCGTAGCGGCAGAAAAATGGCTCGTGAGGCGAACATTTCGCTCGAACGGATGCAGCACATATTGAAAGGTCATCTTGGAATAAAGGCCTTGAAATTCCATAAAACGCATGGCCTCACCGATGCTCAAAAAAAGTTAGAGTGGAAAGAGCAAAGAAGTTGTTACGCTTGCACGAAAGTGGCGATTTGCCGAATTTGGTTTTCTCCGATGAGTCACCGTTGATTATTGAGTAATATGTGAACAAGCAAAACCACCGGATTTATTTGCCCGGCCATTCTACTAAAAATGTGGGCCAACGGATTGCTACTCGAAACCAAGCGCCACCGATTGAGACGGTTTGGGCCGCTGTAACGGCCGAGAGCCGTTCACCACTCGTTTTTTTGGACCATGGCATCGGCATCCAAATTTATCGGGATCATGTGTTGGACGGGGCGTTGAAGCCTTGGGCACAAAAACATTTCAGCCGCAGAGCCTGGACTTTTCAACAGGACTCAGAAACAACGTTCCGCGGTTCATTTCCACTGCCCAATGGCCACCAAATTCATCGGATGCAAACCCGCTAGATTTCTCGGTTTGGGGTATTTCGAAGAGCAAGGTTGGGACAAAAAAATACCAAAGTGTCGATCATCTCAAGCATGCGTTTCGCCGGGAATGGTCCAAAATACCGGAGAGCCACTTTCGTGCTGCATGCAATAGCTTTGTCGGCCGTTTGAAGGCCATAATCGCGGCTAAGGGTGACCAAATCAAAAACTGCTAATGCAATTCGAAAATTTAAATATTTGTGAATATTTTTTACTTTGATGCAATAAAATTCATTAAAAAAATTAAAATTCAGTGGCGTTTTGTTTTGGTAACATTTCGTGTCAGCCACCCTGTATGTATACCACGAGAAAAGGATGAAACATATTATAATACATATTTTGAAATTATTATCCAATAACACCTGATGCAGTGTTGTGCCTTATTGTCTACACCATGTAGATAATTAATATTCCACATGTGTAAATAATGTATGTAGAGAATTAAAAAAATTACGTCGACAATGTAGACAATGTCGAAAATTATTGTTTCTCTTAGAACTCAGCATAATTCTATGATTTTTTGTTAATGGAACCATTTCGGTTCCATGGAACATCATTTCTAACTAACATTTGAAAAATGTAAACCCAAATGTATGGTAATGACGTACTTCTATCTACATAATATTTGTTGCTATGTCGAAAAATAGTTGATAAGAGAAAATGAATATTTCTTGCATGTGTTATAGCTGCCTTAGTACAATTTTAGAAATGTTTCAAAAAGGTAAAAACCTATGTTTAAAAGTAGAACTGTATACACAGTTAAATTTCTAAAATTTTTAAAACCATATATAGAGCGTCAAAAAATAAACTACTTTGAGCCATGGGACTTCAATTAACAAAATCATCACCTCGCAATAAAATGTTAAAGCACAAATTCATGGAAGGATTAATAACAGCTTACGCACAGGCCAAATTTAATTTCTGTAAAACCACTCAAATGCCCCAATATTTATATGAAGCTTCTACATCCAACTGGCAGAAATATTCAATTGTGTACACAACCCATTCGCGTGGCCGCCATGTCTGTTTTGCACAATTTTGCTTTAGAAATAGATAAAAAACTGAGGTAATGAAGGTTGGTACAGTATCCTTTTGAAAGATGTACATAACAAACGGCATTACATAGAGAATTGCTTCCTTAGCCGGGAATTTAGCCTCGTACAACGTTATAATAAATCGATGACCGGTACGTAACTACATATTATTTGGTCTCGTTAAAATACGTCTTGATGAACACGAGTTCAACTAAGAGATTGTTCCCTTTTTCCGGAGTAGTACCTGAATTAAACCAGGTGTTAGACACGTGGGATTAAAGTTAAGTTGTATGCTTATTTACCGATATGCAAATCATGCGATCAGTGGCTTCCACGGTGTTTACGACGGTGTTACTCACAGTGTTATAAAGTTGTGATGTGGCAGCATTACACTGAAAAACACCGGGAAAATTGCTAAGGGGCGGAAAACCCCAGAGGCAATCAGAGCATCATTCTGGAAATTGATAAACCCGAAAAATTCTCTGGAAATTTGGAAACAAAATTGATCTCAAAATAACTCAGGAAAACATGGTCTCAATATACAGTTATCATAGATTTTGAATTTTAAACCAGCTTTAACAATTGTTCATGATACACATTGAATTAAAAAATTAAAACAGTTCTAATTTGCTTAAAATTTGGTAAGAAATATATTTATATGAAGAAAAACAACTCCTCACTTAAAACTTTTAGTTACCAACCATTGCACCAACCCGAAAAAATGACAAATGAAAAAATTTCTGATTCTCCATTGATTTTGGGAAATTATGTTTACAAAAATATCATGTTTTATTACAGTATTCATTATATATTCTAAACCATAGTACTAATTTGTCACCAGCGCCAAAGCGAAGAATTTTCAAACTAATGTGCTGATAATAAATTTGTTGCTTTTCCTAAACCTTTCAACCATATGTTACATACTACTGTAGGCAAAAAGTAATAAGACTTTTTTTTTCTATGTTGGTATGACTGTCAGTGACATCTGTGCCAAATGTTACATCAAAATAATCATTAGTGATTAGTATACGCTTGTCTTCTGAAGTACAAAAAGTGCATTCGGCGATTATTACAATGAGTGAAATTATTCAACATAGAAGTTCCATTAAATTTTGTGTGCGGAATCAATTTTGTGGTGCCGAAACATTCAGAATGTTGCAAAAGGCCTTCGGTGATAATTGTATGTCACGAGCAAGTGTTTTTGATTGATACAAATTGTTCAAAGACGGCCGAGAACGTGTTGACGACGAACCACGTCTAGGACGGCCATCAACATCAACTGATGGTCAACCCGTTAATAAAATCAAGGAATTGGTGCTCGAGAATCGACGATTAACAGTCAGAGACCTTACTGGCATCGTTGAAATATCGGAAGGATCAGTGAAAACCATTTTGAAAGATCATTTGGGCCTAAGAAAAGTGAAAGCACGATTGGTTGCAAAATCACTCAATTTTTTGGAACAACAGCGTCGCGTTGACGTCTGTGAAACAATGCTTTCCGACTACCAGGATGTCATGAAACGTATTATAACTGGCGATGAGTCTTGGATCTATGCTTACGACCCGGAAACAGACGAACAATCGGACGAATATCGTGTCAAAGGTGAGCCGAAGCCGAAAAAATCACGTCAAAGCAAATCAAACATCAAGTTGATGTTGACAGTTTTTTTCGATTATCGAGGTGTGGTACACTCCGAATTCCTACAGAACGGCCAAACTGTCAACAAGGAATACTATTTGAGTGTTATGCGTCGTTTGCGCGAAGCTTTTCGTAAAAAGAGGCCGGAATTATGGGTCGACAACTCTTGGTTTTTGCACCACGATAATGCACCTTCTTATACTGCAATGGGTTTACGTGATTTTTTCGCCAAAAATTGCACCCATATCGTTCCGCAACCACTGTATTCACCTGATTTAGCTCCGGGTGACTCCTGGTTGTTCAGTAAACTCAAACGACCGCTCCGGGGAAACCGTTATGAGTCAAATGAAGACATTAAACGTGAATCGCTACGCGCATTGGAGGCTATTCCGGAGATTGACTTTAACAACTGTTTCGAGAATTGGAAAAAACATTGGAACAAGTGTATTGAGGCCGGGGGGGATTACTTTGAGGGGGACGAAATAGATTTGGAGAAATAAATAAAGAATTTTAAAATTATGAACACAGTCTTACTATTTTTTGTCCACAGTATTACGTCACATGATTTTATTGGAATGATCTAAATTTAACTGCGCTACAACAGTAGTTTTGAGTTTTGAATACTAGTGTGTCTCAACGTACTTTGTGGCATTCTTCAAGATCTTTTCAATGATATACCAAAGAAAAAAATTGCCACCCGTGGCAAAACGGCGAATTTCTGAAATAAATTGCTTGTAAAAATATTTTCTCTCGCCCAAAATCTTAAAAATAATATGCCACATGACCATGTCAGAATGAGAAAAAAATTATCTGTAATGAGCGTCACAATGAAAATTTGGAGTTCTAAAATGCTTCAGATAATTTGTGACATTCTTCAAGACCTTGTCACACTACCAGCGCCAAAGCGATGGATTTACGAACGAGCTGATTAAAAAATGTATGCTTTTTCCAAGGCCTTTTAAATAATATGCCACGTGTTATACAGTAATAAAATTTGTAACTGTTTCCAGCGCCACAGCGCTAGTTTTTAGCTGGAATTTATGGTGTATTTATGAACCAAAGTTGTATCGAAATTACTGTCTGATGCAAGACCTGTCACACGAATATTTGGGAAAAATGTTAAGCAATATCGCAGTATTGGGTGATTTACTATGGCAGTAAACGACCTCGTCTAGGTAGAGATCTCAAAAGCTATTCAATTTACCGCAAAATAAAAGATGATTGACGAAAAAAATTCGAATCGCATAAGGCGTTCTAGAGATATCATTGGTACATCCATCCATCCACACGGAAGGACCGCCGACCAAAGTGGCTTTGAACCAGGTAGTTTTTCTTTATTTTCATCAGGATTTCAATAACTTGGTCTTAGAGACCGAAGTTAAAACGGCAAAACGGCAATAATCTACATTGTCTACAAATATTCTTCATACTCTACAGTTGTCGGCATTGTCTACACTAAAATATATTGTCTACCATATTTTCGACACAAACATGTCGACAATTCCGAAATACGTGTAGACGTACAACACTGCTGATGATTAGAGCAATTTCTTTAGATTTTCCCCTGAAACTATTTTACAAAGGCAAAGCAACAACATAGGTTGTGAGATCTTGACGCCGGTCCCACTATATACCCGCGTTTATACATCTGGTGGTAATACATCTTCTTTGGGTAAAGAAAATAATTCTGACACCTTGTCAAAATTGTACAAAATCTTGTGTATTACCGTCTTGTGAAAAGCATATCCAAATCGTTAAAACAAAATCGCTAGTAAAGTCAAAAACCCTAGTTTTGCTAGTAAAGTCGCAATCGCATGCCGTTAACTATTTTCAGTTTCGAAACTTTGATTTACACATGTTTCTTTTGGTCTACACAAATCCTAACGTCAGTATAGTAAAAAGGTCTAATTTACAAATCAATTGCTTACTAATTTAGCTTCGTGATGGAAGTTACTTCAGTTTGGGTCCTTTCATCATTACATTTCTCTGTTGCAATAAACATTCACATAAAATTTCAGTTGGTAATTGAAACGTTGTTGGACAGAATTCGGATAAGAAATAAAAAGTAACTTTTCATTACGACAGTTTAAATTATAGAAAGCTTATTACCCTATTAGAATGCTGTTCTGGCACTAAATCAACCAAATTGCAATTAAAAAATTATTTAATAACCAAATTCTTCAACAAATTAATTAAAATATTACAAAATCCTGTACACTCACAACCAAAACAAACATAACAACTTGTGCAAACCACTTCATGTACTCCAAATAAAAGAAAATATAAAATTTGAAAATATTACAAACCCACCCACAATAATAATTGTCGTACATTGTTGTTTCAGTAATTATTTTATTTCATGGAAATATAAATTCAATTTGCAAGTTCTATTTTCTAGATATTCAAGTGTTTTTTTTGTTTTTATGTAAAAAAGAAAATTGGAAAATTTTATTTTAACCGCACGCGAATTTATTTTATTTATTTTTATTATATCTTAAAGAGTTTACTGTTGGAGGGGAATTGTACAGGAAGCTCAAATCTAATATAAACTTTACTGCTCTGATATAAAATTGTCTATTTTATTGCGATACACTCGAATTAAATGGCTTCATCGATATTAATATTCCGAGCACACATAGGTTTGTAATGCCTTGACCTTTTCGGATATCATTAAATTTTGTCTGCGGCTTTAACAATATAGCCTCTCCCATAGTAATAATGTTAAATTGTGGTGTCTGTTTTCTTAATTTTCCTTTTAATTTTCACGATTAAAATATTTCCGTATATATGAATCTCGGATGTTCAACCGTTTCGTTGAATTCTTGGAAGGTTAAATACGTTATTTTGTTTACGTTGCTAATGGGTTTAATATTTAATATGTCAATGGTAGGGTTAATCTGTGTTACTAAATCTTTTAAATGTAAATTCACTTAGTGTTATGGAAGTTAGGCTGAAACACGAGATTTTGTATTTTGGGGAATTATTATTCGTTTAATATATTCTTTGTTAAACCGCCTTTTAACTTTTAGGTATAAGGAAAAGTTAATTTATTTTCAAAATATTCCACACCTATAATTTTTGTAAATCCTAGAAATGTGATTTTTAATATCTTTAGTGAATTTGATAGTATTTCAATTTCATATATCTACAGTTCTTTGAATCTCGTAGCTTTAAGTCTATTATGAAAATCAAATGTGTCGAAGAATTTTGTTTGTATCAGAAAAATACAAAAAATGTTTACCTGTAATTCTTTAAGTCTGGATAGAAGTATATCTGGTCGTGATTGTCCTGTAATTGAGAAAAGTATGGGATTGATAATAAATGATTGGTGTCTTTTATGACATGTTTACACTATGCTCAAACCATATTTTTACACCGCCCTAGCGACTATCGGTTACTATAATATGCAGATACACACATCATTTGACCTGGCATCATGAGATCGAAAACACAGAATCAAAATGGAAGCCTGAAACAAAAACAATTTCGAGGTCATGTCTTATTTATTTATTTATTTAAAAAAATCTTTTCTGTGATTTACTTACATGTATGATTTCAGAATTTAATTTAAAACAAAATTATTAAAAAATCAAATAAGGAAAATTAAAACACCAAAATATAAATCAAATCTTGATTTAACAATTAAAAATTTAAAAAATAATTCTTAAGTATATTTTTGAAGTTGTCCTTTGATAAATTAATTCAAATAGGTCGTCGACGATGTTGAAAGATTTAGTCGACCTATAATGTGGTTATTTTCTCCGTATGATCAGTAACAAAGATGCCGATCACTACTATATTCTGGATCTGAATCTTCTTTCATTTTCGAAGAATGTGATCAATGACTACATTTACAAAGGAGCAGAGCCAACATAAATAATATGTGGTTCGATACAATTCAAATACAGGTGTAGATAGAGTGACCAGACGTACCCTTTTCTTGAGTATTATACCCCTTTTCTCACAACCAATTTTCAAAACACCCTAATTCAAAAATAAGAAATGGGGTACGAAATAATACCCCAAAACGATCAATATTTACATTTTTATGCTTTTGTACATTTAAATTTACGAACCTTTGAAAAATGTTTAATCAGTTTATTAAAATTTATACTAAATGGAATCAAATAAGATGGCCACCGTTGACATAAAAAAATTTTTTTTTTTTGTTGCTGTGACGAAGGATTATGCCATAACACGCCCGGCTCAGTCGATGTTAGGTTTACGTAACTACGTATTTGGTCGTGGGTTGTCAGTTATCACAGCTGTGTTATGGCGTAGGGTCACAATATTTAATTACCACTCATTTTTTTCTTAACCAACCCAACTCACCTTCCTGCACGGTCTAATTAAAAACACTTAGGTTCTCATTCTTAATGTGATAGACGCCGGCAAAAAAAAAACAAATTGCATGTATTTTTTTCAAGGTAAAAATAAGATAAAATGTATTCCTCGTACAATATAACAATAATGGATATGACAAATATTGATTCAATTCAACGTTTGAAATACAATTCGTTTTCAACGTTCGAGAAATGTTCCTAACATTAACAATGAAAAATATTTAATACTTGTGTTAATTAATTCAGAAAAAAAATTATACAAAAACAAAATTTTGTAATAACGGCACATAAAATAATTAATAAATATTACCTTCAAAATCGAAGACGACGAAAGCGCTTCCTGCCTTGATCCTGTAGGAAAGATTTAATTAAATCCAAAAGAAATTATATTTCACCAATATCACCTAAAAAAAACCCCGTATAATTATACCTATTAATTAACTCCAAGCTTACACTTAAAACAAAACGATCAATAGAAAATGATTGAAAATGAAAAATTGAAAACACACGAATTGAATCAAAAAAAAATTACAGAAATATATAATTGATGTTATATGTAAATTGAAACTACAAAAATTGAAAAAAAACAATTAATACAAAAAAAATTATAGCTTAGCACTTGATATTAATGTTATCAAATTTAACCAAAAAAAAATATGACAATGTACCCAAGGTACTCTTTACGGAATAAAATATTCCTCCAGTAAGGTGATGACGTATTGCGTATCGTATATAGTACCCGCTAGGTTACTCTGCACTCAAACTACACTCGAACTGTGACATACAAATTTTATGGTATGTAACTATTTTGTAGCAAAAATACAAATGAATGATCGCGTGGACTTAACCCTGTAAGAAACTCTAGTTTACTTAGGCAAATGGATAACGGTTTCCTTGTAATGCTTGTAAGGTGCCTGTAAACCTGACCAACGTACAACTCTTGTACAGATGAGCCGCTGAAATTCGTAGTATCCATTCAACTCAATTGCATCGTAAAGAGCTTTAAATTTTTATTGATTCTGCTTCTTCTTTTATTGATGTTAAATCTTGGTATCGATTATATTACCAAGAACCACAACGATTTAGTTTTTTTTAATTAATTTCTTTTTTTCAGGGTGTGTCACTACCAAGCACTGTTATTATCCCTTGCTGTATCACTAGCAACAACATACACACGTTACTTCTCACTTTTATGTTATGCACTAAATGTCTGATAACACTTTAAACCAGTGTTGCCAGGTCGTGGGAATTTTTCCCTTTTGAGGGAAATTTGACTGTCGTGCGGGATGAAAAGAGACGAGGGAAAAATGCAGCAAAATTGGTTTAAATTGAACAAAAAGTAAAAAAAAAAAATTTTCTATAATATGTATGTATATAATACAACTTTCAATTTCAACCCGAAGAAAAACTACCATAAAAAACTGTACTACTAAAACGTAATACAAATCATGGTTAACTGGGATAATATAGTATGTGCATACATATTTTCGGTTTGCAGGGCTGTGCTTTCACGTTTTATCGTTTGACAAATTGCTATGTTCTTCGATACTAAACAGGTAAGTGAAATTTTGTTTAGCACAATAAAAATTATATTTCACACATATTTCAAACAACTTACTTATTTCTTTTAATATAGCCTATTAATTTTGATATGAAATACAGAAAAATAAACCCAAATTGCATAATAAAAAACGATTATTAAGTATAATTTTTACATTTTATGCAAGTCCTCCATAACCTTAAAATTTTTATACAGTGACATGAAAATTGTAAGTAAAATAATTTGTCAAGTATAATATAGTTTAAAATAAAATGTTTCTTTATAGTTTCAAGGATGTGTGCAAGTGCAGTTGCAAAAATAATTTCATCAAGCTCGTCTAGTGACGATAAAGGCAATAGTAATGACGATCGCGATGAATATACAACACCTGTGAAAAAATCGAAAAAGAAACAAATACAACTGTGCGAAATTTGTACAAATTTGCATAGAAAAAATTATGGAGAAATTTCCGATCAACAATATTTTTTTTAAAAGTTTGGAATTTATAAGTCCCCAAGTGGCTCTTTACATCCCCAATAGAAATGATTCTAGAACGTTAACAGTAATATCGACATTTGTAAAATGCGACATATATAAGTTAGAGGACGAATGGAGATATATTCCGTTGCAATTTTCAGAAACAGAAAAAAAAACTAATCGAATTGGATGTCGCAGAATTTTGGAAGGTCGTCAGCACCAAAAAGGCCCTAAATGGAGAGTTGCTGTTCCCCAATTTAATTAAATTGGTAAAGTTTACCTTATCGTTACCACATTCCATCGCAGATGCGGAAAGAATATTTTCGATGGTAACGGACATTAAATCTAAGAAAAGAAATAGACTTGGCGAGGAAACTTTAAATGCATTGTGCGTATTTAAATCAGCGTTAAAAGGCCAAGAAAAAAATTGTTTAAGTTTCGAACCTGAAGAACGGCATTATTGCTTATGTAGTTACAAGAATCTTTACGCTTAAATTATTAGATATTACTTCAACAAAAGTACAAACGAATGTCGGTTGATAATTAATATTTTTAAATTATTGTTATTTTATAATATTTTAAGTTTTACTAAAATAATTTTTTGTTATGTTTTGTGTGTATAATATCAATGAATGTGATATTTATTTTTTTGTTAAATAAATAATTTTACAACAATTTATTTTGCCTTATTTCTGTATATAGATGTAGAGCTACGGAGTACCTTGAAATGCTACAATTAATAAAAATAGCTTTCTGTTTTGAAATGTTGTCCATTATTTGTTTTGGAATTTTCACAATAAAAAATTTAAATTTAATTGTGGGAAAAATGTGGGAAATTTTGGATATTCCTTGAGGGGAGAAAAGGGAAAATTTACTATTCTTGTGGGATTTTGGTTTTTCAAAACCTGGCAACACTGCTTTAAACGTAAACACAATAATTTTAATAGTTAGAGGTTCACTCTCAAAACAACAAAATGATTTAATTAATTTTATTTTACTAGACCAAAAAAAAATGAATTATAATTAAACAGCCTGTTTACTATCTGATGTCTCACAATTTAATGATCAGCATCCCAATAAAATCTTCTTTTCCAAAAAAAAAATCAACGGCTTATTGCAAAGTCGCGCTTAAAAACTTGATGTAGATTACCGCCAAAACGTAGCAAAAAAAATGACCAGTTCATCAATAAAATACAGTCGCACCCCAATAATATTAACATTAAGCGGCTACAGGTAATTGCGAATGTTATAATCGTGGGGACGTACCCATCGACCACTGAGAGTCTCACAAGCCGGGCATAAATTGAATTATAACAGAGAATCTTAACTTATCGTGGAGTGGAAAGAATCAGGTTCGAATATCTTTCACGTGACAAACGCCGATCGAACTCTTATCAGTAGTAGACAATTCGTATGCTACAGTACCCACTTTTCGTAAAACGGCTGCTTTTAAAAATTTAGGAGCTAACTTAGCTGAATATTTTTTTGCTGCGACACTTAACGCAAAGTTCCGAACATAGACAGTTTGACCAACACGTAGTTCTCGATTTCGGCTTCGGAAGTTATAGATATTTACATTTTTTTTGTAAGCATCCTCCAAATTTGAAAGCACTTGTTACTGGCTCAGACTCAGACGATTAGCTTTGCTTTTTACCACAATATCACTGTTTGCAATCAAATTGAGTGCCCGTAGTAATTGGTATTCACTTCCGTGGGTAATGCAATGTTGACCAAACATGAGATAATGAGGTGAAAAGTTCGTTGAACTGTGTACTACATTACGCAATGCCGAGGCAATTTCGTGTAAATGCTCATCCCACTTTTTATGATCATTTTTAATATACGCACGTATCGCAGAAAGAATGGAGCGATTGACTCTCTCCGAAGCATTGCATTGGGGAGAATACTTGGGAACAAACCTATGCTTGACACCGAATTTAGTTAAGAGATTTTGTAAGCAAACTGAGTTAAATTGGCTTGCATTATCGGAAGTTAAAACCTCTGGCACTGAAAATGTAGGAAATATCTCTTTTTCCAAGACATTGCAAACTGCAGAGGCTAGCGCTTGTCTCATCGGCTTAAGAAATATAAATTTTGAATATTTCTCCAATACAACAAATAAATACGTATTTCCATTCGAAGATCTTGGGTAAGGACCCAAGAAATCGACATATATATGCTGCATTGGTCTAACTGCTACTATTTGGTTTTCCATTAATGGTTGAGTTGAAAAATTAGGTGCCTTGATTTGCTTGCATATCTCACAACTACCAACGTAATCTTTTACGTCTTTGGCCATGCTGGGCCAATAGTAAAAACGCTGTAAACGTCAAGCGTCTTTGCAACACCAAGATGAGAAGATAAGGGTGGGTCGTGAGCCAAACTAATCAGATTGTAGGCCATTTCATCTGGAATATATAATTTCCAAAAGGGGATGTCTGTGAGGCTTTCCTGATGACAATTGGAAGGATTTATATATACCTTCTGAGTTTCAATGCGCAAGTTTGGGTATCCGGATGGATTTTCTTCGACTTTCTTAATTAATCGTACATAGCCATCGATATTGAACGCCGGTGAATTCAGATCAATGTTCAACACACATTCGTTATTGAGATCTATTTCCTCCATAAAGGTACGAGATAAGGCATCCGGTACTAAATTTTGAGTACCTTTCCGATGCTGAATAGTAAACGTGAATCCTTGTAGTTTTAAAGCCCAGCGCGCCAACCTACCGCTCAAATCGTTTTGGCTCACGAGCCATTTCAAGCTGGCATGGTCAGTAATGATGGTAAACGAGTGACCCTCTACATACGCTCGAAATTTTTTAATACTAACAACTGCAGCTAAGCACTCGAGCTCAGTCACAGAGTAGTTCCGTTGTGCGCTGTTAAGTTTCTGGGACATGTAAGCAATTGGGTGCTCGTTTCCATCACTATCGACTTGAAACAGCACACTACCTATGCCGGTACTACTCGCATCGCATTGTATATAAAATGGCTCGGTAAAGTTTGGATGTGTCAAAACTGGTGCTGAGGACAATGCTTGTTTGAGATTTTCAAAAGCGCACTGGCATTTGTCATTCCAGTGAAAGGTTCGGGTCTATTTCAGCAAATCAGAAATTGGAGCTGCTAAAGTGGCATATGAAGAAATAAATCTACGATACCATCCTGCCATCCCTAAAAATCGACGTACTTTTTTTACAGTATTAGGCACTGGAAACTCGAGGATAGCACTAACTTTATCCGGATCAACCTTAAGGCAACCATCGCCGACTATATAACCTAAGTAACGGATTTCTTTTAACAAAAGTTTGCTCTTTGCCAGGTTGACTGTTAAACCCGCTTACTTTAGCAATGACGCAACTTGGCGTAATAAGGATATGTGTTGATCAAAGTTTTCAGAGGTGATAAGTAGGTCGTCTAAATACACGAAAACCTGCTCGTGTAGCTGGTGTGGTATCACCCGGTGCATTAGCCTACACATCGTCTGCGGGGAATTGCAAAGTCCGAATGGCAGCACCGTAAACTGATACAAAGGACGAGCAGGGACTGTAAATGCAGTTTTATCTCGGGACTCCTGGGCCAAAGGGATCTGCCAAAATGCATCTTTCAAATCGATGCATGAAATGAATTTGGTTCGATCCAATCGGCTCAAGAGTCCGTCAATTATCGGCAATGGATAAGCATCCCTAACTGTCACTTCGTTCAGTTTACGTGCATCCAAACACATTCGAACTTTGCCATTTGATTTTCGGACTAATGTCACCGGGGAACACCAAGAACTATTGGACTCCTCTATAACCCCGAGAGACAACACTCGGTCCAGTTCATCATACAAGGATTTTTGGACAGCTGGCGATACGGCATAATGACGTTGTTTTATAGGTTTTGCCTCATTCACCTCGATGAAATGTGTTAAAAACGTTGTACGTCCCAATCCCTCTTCTTCGAATGAAGGGAACTCTTTTATTGCCTCTCCTAATATTTTGGCATGGTCTGGGTTTAACGGATGACGCAAATCATCACAACCTGTGTGTTTCGAATCAAAATCAGTAACAGTAATTTCATCTACGGATAAAGGTGGCACGATTCGGATATTGAACTCTCTCCAAAAATTTATTCCCAAATAAAGCGGTTGCTGTAGGTTTGGGATAATGTAAACTTTTATTGTTTTTTCTAGTCCATTATATTTCACATTCGCGTAAATGTAACCAAAAACCCTTTCCTTATTTCCCTCCGCTGTCTTAACAGTGGTAGGCAAATGAAATATTTTATAGTTTGGATTGTCCAAATACTGTTCACTTCCAACACCCAAAGCTGTAATGGTAGCTCCGCTATCCAATAATCCTAAATACTCCTGACCATTGAGAAGCACTCTTGCAAAGGGCCGATCATCGGTATTAGCAAACACCGTTTCCGCAATAATTTCTCTAAGGATCCGTTTATTTTGCCAATATTGGCGGACTCTGTTATTTTTAATTTGATTTGGTGTTTTGCACCCTGATAAACTAGTATATGAACGAAAATCATGGTTAGTAGGACAATGAAAAGTAGGTATGTTATGTGAATGAGAGACATTTGTTTGTGGCGTTACTTGCGCTTTAGAATTGATGGAGCAGTCAACTCGGGATCCGTATTCGCTGCTGCGCCCATTTGTGTCGATCTGGGGAAAATTGTAGGTTGAGGTGACGGATTCCCAGGTATTCGAAACCTCACGGTTGCGTTTCCCGAGCATCTAAAGCATTTCGGTTTCAAGATGCCAGGGCGTCCACATCCAAAGCAGAATATATTAGGGGGTTTAGAGCAATCCATAAACACGTGGCCAATATCTTGATAATTCCAGCAGATCGTGGAGTTTTCATTAGCAATTTGAACATTATTAGTTCGCGCTCGATTTTCGGCGCTTTTCTGTCGTGTATGTAATTCATCAACATAAAATGAATTACATGTTTCATCAACTACAACTTCATCTATGGTTTTCCGGATGCATAACTTTTCTGGCTCATAACCTGTACGCTTCCATGTATCCTCCAGAGCTAAGCAGCGTCTAACTAGTGCGGCAATTGATGATATTTCCTGACAATAATTCGGAATCGGGTAATGGATCTCGAAACTGCAAAGATAATGAGATGATATCGTTGTAGAAGAAACGAAAGTTCTCGTTTGGCTTCTGCTTTCGTGACTCGATGTGTCTCCTAATGTCATGCTCGGTTCTTCTATCCTGGAATCGCTCAATCATATCTCGCTTCAATCGACTCCAACATATATAGGGTTATCCAATTCGAGGTTGATAAAGTAGAAATCTGTATACCGACATCTGTCAAAGATAAACGTCAAGTACGCTGTCATTTATTTAGTTGACATTCTGCCATTTAAGAATATGGAGCATTTAACATACGCAAATTGGATGTTGGAAAAACAGGCCGTCGATGCTGATTTTTCGAACAAAATTTTCTTCAGTGATGAAGCTCATTTTTCTGATGGCTGATGTCAATTGGCCTCCAAGATCCTGTGATTTAACGCCTTTGGATTTCTTTTTGTTTAACTAAAAATGGCAAGGATCAATCTGTAAAATGAAATAAAAATTACAATACATTCCGAATATTTTGTGTGTTTTTTTTAAGTTTACTTTATCAAGCTTGAATTGGATAACCCTATATTAGGATTACGCTCGATATGAATCCAGTACCAATTAGATGCTGCTCCAGTTAACAAAATCCCTAACTGGTCTACTAATTCATTCCTCGAAAGGCCAAACGTATCTGCTTGATGCTCAATTCTAAATATAAAGCGTTCAACAGGCAGATCATCAGAATTTCCATCAAATGTGAGTTTCCACTTGCTAATGTGGTTTTGGGTAGATTTCCTTTCATTTTTAGTGGCATTTTCTGTCGAAGAAGTTGGATGACTCTTGGGGATATGTGTAGACGACATCATTCCCGATATATTAGATTTTTCTTCTTCATCGTGTTGATCGTTAGTTTCGTCCTCTGAAGTAGATAGATCTCCCGGATCTGCTGTAAGAGAACCTCTAATTTTCTCTAGGGAGTCGTCTGGATTAGTGTCTCCTTGCATCAAGGTTTGAATTGCCGTCGATAACATGTTAATCATATTAATATGATCTCTGCACTGTTGCTTGTAAGTCCTAGTGCTGAGCAATAATCTTTCCAACCTGGCATTAATATGCAGTAATCTAATTTCAATCGTGCGTATTTTAATTTTATCGGTTTTGTCGTCTGGCTTGGTCTCAGTAATCCACTCACGGATTTCCTTGATTTTTACAGCACACTTCTTAATTTCTCGTTGTGGGCTAGAGAGTGCAGCCGAATGTGCTTTATACGGGCGTAATACGGGTGTTTTCTCCTCGATAGCGAGAGCTTTTTGAAGTGAATCCAGTTTGCTAATGAGGTCTCCTTTAATACCTCTTGCAAGGCATTCTACTTCGAATTCATCGGGTAAAAGTAGTGTCACGTCCATGTTAATTATTTAGATTATTAATATTTTTTTTTTTTCTCGATAACCAAACGTTTATATGAATATGTAAGCAATAAATGAAGAAAAATAACAACAACAAAATAAATTTAAACTAGTAATATCATAAAAAAAAAGACCATGCAGTAAAATGAGTTGAATAGGTTGTAGTGAGTGGTTGTAGATAGTGTCTTAAATGTATGTAACATAGCAGATTAACTCACACATAGCGTAAATACACAGAATATATTATTTTATCTACATATATCTGGAAAAATAATACCTTGAACCTCGGGGCATGAATCAACCTACAAAAATTAAAATCAAAATTAAATCAAAAAAAATAATACCGAACCAGAAATATTAGGTCGTCAACAGTCTATTACACGCACTAGTCAAATACAACTGCAGTTGCGTATGATAGCTTGAATAGACTGGAAACCTAGGAGTCGGGGGTAATTCATCGGAAATTAAAGTACAATATCATGTACTGTAAACACGAATTAATAATAAAGTTGTTAATAAAACTATTGCTAATAATAAAAATAATATTAGGATCGATCGACTTGTAATTAAAATAAATCAGTTGTAAAAAAACTTATTGAAATTGATTATTTATTGTTCAATATCCACGAAATGTAACTACCACATTATCTACTGCATCCAGGAAAATGCTCGGTTGTTTTAACGGAAGTGTGACACATTAATTTCAATTTCAACTGTAATTTATAAAAAAAAATAATCAGGTCCTACCTCAATACCGCTTTAGGCGCCATATGTAACATTGGCCTAAAAAAAATTTATACTAAATGGAATCAAATAAGATGGCCGCCGTTGACATAAAAATTTTTTTTTTTTTTGTTGCTGTGACGAAGGATTATGCCATAACACTCCCGGCTCAGTCGATGTTAGGTTTACGTAACTACGTATTTGGTCGTGGGTTGTCAGTTATCACAGCTGTGTTATGGCGTAGGGTCACAATATTTAATTACCACTCATTTTTTTCTTAACCAACCCAACTCACCTTCCTGCACGGCCTAATTAAAAACACTTAGGTTCTCATTCTTAATGTGATAGACGCCGGCAAAAAAAAAACAAATTGCATGTATTTTTTTCAAGGTAAAAATAAGATAAAATGTATTCCTCGTACAATATAACAATAATGGATATGACAAATATTGATTCAATTCAACGTTTGAAATACAATTCGTTTTCAACGTTCGAGAAATGTTCCTAACATTAACAATGAAAAATATTTAATACTTGTGTTAATTAATTCAGAAAAAAAATTATACAAAAACAAAATTTTGTAATAACGGCACATAAAATAATTAATAAATATTACCTTCAAAATCGAAGACGACGAAAGCGCTTCCTGCCTTGATCCTGTAGGAAAGATTTAATTAAATCCAAAAGAAATTATATTTCACCAATATCACCTAAAAAAAACCCCGTATAATTATACCTATTAATTAACTCCAAGCTTACACTTAAAACAAAACGATCAATAGAAAATGATTGAAAATGAAAAATTGAAAACACACGAATTGAATCAAAAAAAAATTACAGAAATATATAATTGATGTTATATGTAAATTGAAACTACAAAAATTGAAAAAAAACAATTAATACAAAAAAAATTATAGCTTAGCACTTGATATTAATGTTATCAAATTTAACCAAAAAAAAATATGACAATGTACCCAAGGTACTCTTTACGGAATAAAATATTCCTCCAGTAAGGTGATGACGTATTGCGTATCGTATATAGTACCCGCTAGGTTACTCTGCACTCAAACTACACTCGAACTGTGACATACAAATTTTATGGTATGTAACTATTTTGTAGCAAAAATACAAATGAATGATCGCGTGGACTTAACCCTGTAAGAAACTCTAGTTTACTTAGGCAAATGGATAACGGTTTCCTTGTAATGCTTGTAAGGTGCCTGTAAACCTGACCAACGTACAACTCTTGTACAGATGAGCCGCTGAAATTCGTAGTATCCATTCAACTCAATTGCATCGTAAAGAGCTTTAAATTTTTATTGATTCTGCTTCTTCTTTTATTGATGTTAAATCTTGGTATCGATTATATTACCAAGAACCACAACGATTTAGTTTTTTTTAATTAATTTCTTTTTTTCAGGGTGTGTCACTACCAAGCACTGTTATTATCCCTTGCTGTATCACTAGCAACAACATACACACGTTACTTCTCACTTTTATGTTATGCACTAAATGTCTGATAACACTTTAAACGTAAACACAATAATTTTAATAGTTAGAGGTTCACTCTCAAAACAACAAAATGATTTAATTAATTTTATTTTACTAGACCAAAAAAAAATGAATTATAATTAAACAGCCTGTTTACTATCTGATGTCTCACAATTTAATGATCAGCATCCCAATAAAATCTTCTTTTCCAAAAAAAAAATCAACGGCTTATTGCAAAGTCGCGCTTAAAAACTTGATGTAGATTACCGCCAAAACGTAGCAAAAAAAATGACCAGTTCATCAATAAAATACAGTCGCACCCCAATAATATTAACATTAAGCGGCTACAGGTAATTGCGAATGCTATACTTGGCCACTTCGAACGATATACAACATTAAATAAACTTTTGAAACCTGCCACTTTTTTATCCGCAATACAAAAATTTGTTGCGTAATGTTATGACTTTGGCATTGTTTTTAACTAATGAATGGCAATATAAAATGTCCAACAAGACAAAACGTATCTTTTGTCGCTTAGTACAAACAATTCATTAGTGTTCTAGCCAACATCCGACCCTCCCCCATATCGAATATATGCTAATCACAACACTTGAACACTATGGTGACTAAAGATTTGATTCTCATTAAGTTCACATGCCAAAACTCTGTACAATATTTTCATACCGACCTATTTACCCCCGATACCGCATTGCTTTCCCTGTTCTATCCAACTAAGGAGAAAACGTTTAGTGGTGTGTCATTCAAAAATAAAACGAGAACTTAGGCGAATTTATGTGAAAATCAGTTTTTTATACAAAAACTTCACTTCCGATCAAATTCCAGAAAAATGTACTGGACTAATTAAGATGCCAAGTCAATTTAAAATATGCCTGGCCTCGTCGTAAATCCCATTGAATTCAAAACAATAGCAAAAGGAAGAAAGTTCCAGGAAAATTCTGCATCTCCCAAAGCATATGAAAACAAGAACAAGCTCCCACAAAAACGGTTTCTATCAAAATTAGTCTTTTATGGAAAATTATCAAGACCAGCCTTGCTGCACCTTTAACCTAGAATCAAACCATTCTGCCAAAAACGAAAAAGCTCCAAAGGAAGTTGCCACCTTCCAAAACCTAACAAAAACCTCCAAATATGAAGTTCTGTCCTGTGCAGTCAACCCACCTGTGACGCAGAGCGGCTGAACTATGGCGAAATAACAGTTTACTACAAAAATCGTCACTTCCGCCTAAATTTTGGAAAATGATCTTGACCAGCCCTATTACACATTCAATCCAAATTCCTTTCGCTCTCAAACGATTCCATCACAGATGCTACCTTCCAAAATAATTCAAAAAACGAGAAAGCGTAAGCTAAGATAAAATAAGATAAGCTGCCACATCCGGTGGGCCAACCTCCGCCAAAACCTCACTTGCACCGCCCAACACGTATGAAGCTTAAAAGGAAGAACTTCTTATTAAAACTTATCAAACAATTATTCATTTTTAACTGGCTACTCTAAGTGTAGCCGAAATTAAATTCTGTGTATAATTCGAAATTGCGTCAAGATTCCATCAATTAAGAGTATTCAACTAGCAGATTTCCGTAAAACAGCTGAAATGGAACGGATCAATTGAACGGAACAGATAATTTATTTGCAATTCTCGAAAGTGGGCAGAAGCAGTTGGCTCAATATTCCTACAAAATACGGTATTCGGTTGGGTTGTATCCAGGCAACCTAAATCAAAATAGCTTTCAAGTGCAGCATCTTACAATATGATAACCATTCAGTTTGATACTGATATTGACAAACGCAACAGTTTTAGGAGATCGGTCTACACCGCATAGTTAATTATGTAAAATTCTACATTTGTAAACAATTAAAAAAATGAGGTCAACAATGTTTGAAACCCTGAAACATAAAAAGATTATAATTATACAAGGTCACCTAAATAATATGACTGCAATTGCTTACTTATATAATTCCATTGGCACCGGTTGTCCTAACCTGTAACGTAATGATTGTATTAACTTAAATAATCAACATACACTACGTAATCCTTTATCTTTAGATTACAGCTGATTAACTATCTTAAATTTTGACAAACAAGGGAAAAGCGTTAGTATTAAACTGTCCATTAGTCATGTCCCTACCGTTTCCCCTCTTTTCAATTTTTTCTTAAAATTTGTATGCCATGCCGATTTCACCTGTTTCAGTAACTTATATTTTGACAAATAACGACTAATTTCGACTAGAGGTTACAATAGCCCCATGTACTAAGTATTAAACTGTCTATATGCCAAGTCTCAGTGGTCTCCCCAGCTTTCATTTTTTATTTAAGTGCAAGGCATACCGATTTCACTTGTCTGAGTAGTTTATATTTCGACTAAAATTATGAGGGCCACAGGGATTCATCTAAAACGTCATCAGTGGATTACAATAACTCTATGTACCTCAATTTTTAATTTTTCATCAACCTGATGACGTCTTAGAAGAATCCCTCTTATCCTCATAATTTCAGTCAACATATAAACCACTGAAACAGGTGATAGCGTTATCCACCCAAATTAAATAAAAAATATGAAAATTGGGAAGAGAGCTGGAACATGGCATATAGACAGTTTATTATTTAGTACATGGGGCTATTATAATCTCCTGATGACGTCTCTGAGAAGAATACCTGTTGATCCTCATAATCTTAGTCGACATATAAATTACTCAAACAGGTGAACTCGTTATGCCATACAAATTAAATAAACAATTTAAAATTGGGAAGACCACTGGGATATGCCATATGGACAGTTTATTACTTAGTACATGAGGCTATTGTAACCTTGTAACCTTTTGATGATGTCTTGGAAGAATTCCCGTCGCGGTTATGGCATTATTCGAAATATAAGCTACTCAAACAGTAAATCTTCATGTTATACATAATTACGAGTATTTAGAAATTCAGAAATCGGGAGGACGTTATATAATGTGGCATATGGGCTTATACGTTTTTATCACTTGAAATTACAAGGAGATGCTGCAGCTTTAATTCGTCACATCAAGATCACGGTGCAAAACTACTACGAAAAATCTTGGGCCAAATTAATTGATAGATACAATAAACCGAAGTCTACCGTATTCTCATTAATTCAATTGTTTTTGGACCAACGGATAGGTTCTCAAGGTACGCGACACTTCGGACGAGATAATTCGAGGATTTAGAGCGCTAGGCGATTGCGCAGAAATATGTGATCCTTGGCTAATTCACATTTTGGTGAACAAGTTAGATGCAGACTTTCGACAGTCATGGGCAAAGAAATCAATTGTCAACGCATTTCCATCAATCGAACATCTTGAAACTTTTTGGGGAAGAGATGTGATAATCTGTCCACTGTTTAAAAGAATGAGCGTTAATATCAGAGCCAAGATAATAGCAAGTGCCAATATGGTTGTACCAATTTCTTGCGATCAGGACATCGAGAACCACAGTATTATTGTCGGTCTCTGTGTGTAATATGCAAAAGGCGTCACAATTCTCTCCTGCATAAAGATATCCCAATAACAAATTTATATACGACAAGTGGACCGTTAATTCCGTCCAACAAAGCTGCTTCAACTACAACAGCAGAAAATCTACACTCAACCAATAATTTAATACAATCATCATTAACAACGAATGAACGAACGTACTGTTGCCTACAGTCTTGCTTTACATTCAAGGATATAACGGTCAAGAAATACTCGCAAGAGCGCTTCTCGATTCAGGATCACAATCAACCTTTATTACCGAATCTTGTGTGCAACGGCTAGACTTATGCTGCAAACATTCAGATGTTTCAATTTACGGTCTAGCAGCGCGCTGCGTGGAGAAAACAACAGGCAAAACTATAATTCAAATCTCATGACGTGTAATTCGACAGTACACTACAAAAATTATGGCACATACACTCAGAGAAAACCTTGGGTCAAAAGAAACAAAAATCTGAGTCTATTTTGCCAAAATCTTGGTGTTTTTTGATCAATCAAATCTCTTAGTTAAGAAAACAAACAAGATCTTAGTTGAATAAAATTTTAATTTTCAATAACCAAATCGTGGTTATTTAAGGGAAACATTATTCCATGTTAATTCTACCAAATTTTTTTAGTAATTGTAGCAAAAAATGGCGTTTAATTTATTTAAGATTGTTTCGCCTTTTCGGTTTACAACTTTTCTAGTCATAGAAAAACAAAGAAGTCATTTACTCACAATAAATCTACCACAAAAAGTAGATACATTTATTACCCCCCCCCCCCCCCCCGCCCACTTTAATCTTTTAATCCCGGGGTTCTGGTGTACACAAATCTTTACAAAAATGAGAAATCCCTTAGATCTCTCTTCTCGGCAACTTGGTTTCGTACTGACAACAAGTTGGTCTACTCATCAGGTTGCAACAACCAAGCTGCAAAAATTCAAGTCTTGCTTTGTACCGATAGTAAAAAACAAGAACTTAGAACCAAATCAGAAACTTTTGGAAATTCTCACTATAACAAATTTTGTTTTGCTAAATTAAACAAAACTACGTGCCAACATCCTAGTAACTCAAATTTCATTCACTTTTTATAGTAACCAAGTAAGAAAATACCAACAAAAGGTTTGGTTTATCTAGCTCAGAATTTTGTGTTAAAACAACCAAATTAATTTTACTAAATATTTGGTAGTAATATTTTTTCTGAGTGTATTACAGACAAAATATCATCACAATTACCAACGGAGATAATAACTATTCCAAGGACGAATAAGATATGGCAACTCAAACTAGCAGATCCCGAATTTTATAAGCCCAGTTTAGTTGATCTTTTGATTAGAGTAGAGTTCTTCTTCGGCATGTTGTCAGAGCAAAAATTAGCCATTCCACATTTTTCAATTCTTCACCTATCCAAATCTGGTTGGCTTATTGCTGGAAGACTAAATTAATATGATGAAAATGAGTCTACCCTACAAAAAATTTTAGCCTACAAAACTTTTTCGGAGAAGAAACACAATGATACGGTATGTATTTTACTCTTCAATAACATAAATCCTGTGCCAACCACGAAACATCTCCGCTAAAGACTGTGGAAATCTATTTTATATGAACAATTGCAGTAGAATTTAATTTTTTGCAGAACTATGTTCCTTTGTTGGTGACCGGATAAAGTGGTGCAGTGGGGTTCGAAAGTTGGGTAGTTGGGGGTTCGAATCCCACCAGAGCCAGGAAATTAAAACTTGGGGGAATTTTCTCATCAACCACGATCAATGACTTAATAAAGATAAAAGGCTCTATGGTGGAGTGCAGATTTCGAGGCCGATACCCATCGTCCATTTCACGTTACTAGCTGATATATTTGGAGCTCGTGCAGATGGTATACTATAATACTGTGATTAGATAAATGTTGGCCAGTATTTCTAAATGTGTCATAATAAACATCACTGCGATTTGACTTTATGTGTTTCTTTGTTATATGGCCAAAAATTATCCGATAGGTATCCGATAGTCAAAATTATGTTTCCTCCAAAATATAGTCACTGTACTAAATCCAAAACGAACAATCTTGTTAAAGGAGTTTAAATAAGTCTTTATAAATTGGTTCAAAATTTGGAATTTCTCTATATTTTCTAAATAAATAAATAAAAGTTATATATTTATTGGAAGTCGGGTAATTTAATAAGTTGTTTGATGCCTGTTACTCACCCTGACTTACTCACCCTTCGTTGAAAAAATGTCGGGGGTCCTTACTTATAGTTATAGTTAGTCTAATATAGCCTCCAATAAAATAGTATTTTATGTAAATACACCTGGTAACCAAATTAAATTTCAAAAATAATGAGAAAGCTTGAACAAAGATATTTTTAAAATTAATATTTTTTGCATTTTGTCGTTATTTTTGTAGAATAAATTTAAAATGAGATGCACTTGAATATATTTAAAAATTTTATAAATTTCTTTTTTTTTTTTTATAAAGGGTGTTTTTTTAGGAGGTTTGTTTTTCCGATAGATGTCGTTTTATTTTATGACAGTTGTTTTGACAGCTCAAAGTGGCATTTCTACTCAGTATTGTTTGGCAAATCATTATGAATAGGTTAACTCCAGAACAACGTTTTCAAATCGTGGAAATTTATTTTCAAAATCAGTGTTCAATTAAAAATGTTTATAGAGCACTTCGTGAATTTTATGGTGCACATAATCGTCCGTCAGAGACCACCATAAAGAACGTAATTACCAAATTTCGGTCTACATTCACTCTTTTGGATGCCAAGCCACCGACAAGAATGAGAAGAGTTCGTACAGAAGAAAATATTGCTGTCGTTGAGGCCAGTGTCGAAGAAAACGACAATTTATCGATTCGTCGTCGTGCTCAGCAAATTGGACTTTGTCCATCGACTTTATGGAAAATTTTACGTAAAGATTTGGGTTTGGTGCCATACAAAATTCAATTGGTGCAAGAATTAAAGCCACACGACCATCGTTTGCGCCGTGAATTCAGTGATTGGTCGTTAAATCAATTGAACGAAGATCCATTTTTTTACCGTAAAATTCTCTTCAGTGGTGAGGCGCATTTTTGGTTAAATGGATACGTCAACAAACAAAATTGTCGCATTTGGAGCAAAGATAATCCACACGCCGTTCAAGAATTACCAATGCATCCTGATAAATGTACTGTTTGGTGCGGTCTATGGGCTGGTGGGATCATCGGTCCATATTTCTTTAAAAATGAGGAAGGACGACGCGTTACCGTGAATGGAAATCGATACAGAACCATGTTAAATGAGTTTTTGTTGTCAAATCTTGAAGATATGGATATGGATGAAATGTGGTTTCAACAAGATGGTGCCACTTGCCATACAGCACGTGAAACAATCGACTTATTGAAAGAAACTTTCAACGACAACATTATTTCGAGAAATGGTCCGGTGAATTGGCCTCCGCGTTCGTGCGATTTGACGCCACTCGATTACTTTTTGTGGGGATACGTGAAGTCATTGGTGTATGTGGATAAACCTCAATCGATTGACGCTTTGGAAACCAATATTCAACGTGTCATTGCTGACATACGCCCTCAAATGCTTGAAAAAGTGCTGGAAAATTGGACCTCCAGAATGACATTTGTGAAAAATAGTCGTGGTAGCCATATGCCAGAAATTGTGTTTAAATGTTAAATGCCAAAAAATTATCTACCAAATAAAAAAAAATTTTGGTCATTTCATAATTTTATATGTGTTTTATTCAAAAAAAAAATCGGCAACCTCTTAAAAAAACACCCTTTATATATATTTATTTATTACAACTGATTTACAAATCATCTAGTAATTTATCTTTCATAATTTATATTCTTGTTTGGAGGGTTGTGGCCCTTTGGCTAGTCCCCTTTACAATTTTATTATATTTTTAGTCGATCCTGATTGGATCTTGTAGATCATGCGGTTTCTTCCTTCGCAGCCGTCTTACTAGGTTTGAATCATCCAACATACGACGTATCTCAGCATTTTGGTGTAGACTAATACGTTGCATGTGTTTTCTCGCGTGTTTGATTATTTCTTCACTAACGAAATCCATCTTCAGATCTCTATGGAGGTTGTCATTTCTTATGTACCACGGTGCATTAACTATTCCACGAAGGACTTTGCTTTGGAATGACTGGATGATATTGACATTGGTTTTCTTTGTACAGCCCCAGAGCTGAATACCGTAAGTCCACACAGGTTTTAGGATTTGCCGGTATAGTAGCAATTTATTATGTAGAGTTAGCTCAGAATTTCTTCCTAAGAGCCAATCCATATTTCTGTATTTGATGTTTAACTCTTCTTTGTTCTTTTTCACTTGCTCTTTCCATTTTAGTTTCGCGTCTAGAGTCATGCCTAGATATTTTGCCGTATTTGCATAGGGAATTTGCAGGGAGTTCAGTTCTACTGGTATCCAGTTGACCTTCTTGTTGGTAAAGTTTACGTGAACAGATTTTGTTTCATTAAGTTTTATTCGCCATCTCTTGGTCCAGGTACTGACAATATTAGTAGCTCTTTGCAATTTGCTTGTAGATTCTTCTATGCAATTAGCAACTGCTAAGATGGCCGTATCATCCGCAAACGTCGCTATGTTAGTATCCTCTATCGTTGACAGGTCCGAGGTGTATAGAACATATAAGGTTGGTCCCAGAACGCTACCTTGTGGTACCCCTGCTGATATTTTCTTTATTTCTGAGTATTCGCCATCTAATTTAACTCGAAAGTGTCGGTTAGATATGTAAGATTTTAGAATTTCATAAAACTGCTTTGGTAAGTCTCTTTGTAATTTATATTCCAAACCTTTATGCCATACTCTGTCAAAGGCCTGTGCTACATCCAAGAAGACGCTTGAACATACTTTCTTTTTTTCAAGTACGTCTTCAATTATGTTTGTAATTCGGTGTACTTGTTCTATTGTTGAATGATTTTCTCTGAAGCCAAATTGATGTGGAGGAACAAGATTTCTTTCTGCTATTATTGGTTTGAGTCTCTTTAGGAGTAGTTTCTCGAATAATTTTGAAATTATTGGGAGTAAGGAAATCGGCCTATACGAATTTTTGTCATTAAGTGGTTTGTTTGGTTTAGGTATCATAATTACTTCTGCTACTTTCCATTGACTTGGAACGTGTTTAAGTCTGAACACTGCATTAATTATTTGGAGTAGTTTACGCAGACCTTTTTCAGGAAGAGCTTTTACTATTTGTCCTGTAATTAAGTCATATCCTGGAGATTTCTTTGTATTTAGGTTGAGATTGATTTCCTCTTTTAATTCTTGTAGTGTGACAGGAGATATATTGCAGTTATCCATTTTATATACTGGTGGTATGTTTTCCTCTGCAGTTTGTCTAGGTAGTGGCTGAAACGTGTTCTCGAGGTGGGTTGCAAACAACGAAGCTTTTTGCTTTGCACTTATAGCCCATGTGCCATCTTCATTTTTTACTGGTGGAATTTGTAGTTTAGGTCGTTTTAAACTTTTTGTCGCTTTCCAAAGGGAGTACTCGGTATCTTTTTCCCCAGTAAGGCCACTCAAGTATTTATTAATGGATTCGTTTTTGATTTCTTTAATTAGCAACTTTAGTTTATTGGATAAAAAATTAAGAGTTGTTTTATATTCTGGCGCTCGACTCCTTTGCCAGGCCTTTCTTGCTTTTCGTTTTGCTGCAACCAGTTCCCTAACTCCTAGAGGATAAGTAGCATTTCGGCGCATTTCCTTTGAACTTGAGGGGGTACTACTCCACACCGCTTCCTGTATACTGTTGTTGAGTTGTTCTAGTTCTTCTTCTAGCTCTATCGGGTTTTTAATTGGCACCTGAAGAACAATATTATCCTCAACAAGTTTCTGGAATTTCTCCCAGCAGGTTTTTTGGTTCGTTAGCGAAGGTGGACTAATTTTTTTAATAATCGTTGCACTGATTGTCATAATAACAGGCGTATGATCCGACATAATATCCTCTCTGCTTTCTAGGTTTATGTAGTTTTCGTCTATACCTTTGGTGATAAAGAAGTCAATGATATCGGGTATTTTGTTTCTATCCGTAGGCCAATAAGTTGGTTGATCTCCAGAATAAAAATCGCAATTGCATAGCCTTCCTGCTGCAAACCGCTCTCTTCCTTTTTTAGAGGTTACTCTTGATCCCCAGTAGGTGTTTTTTGCATTAAAATCACCTCCGATTATGAAACTTGATCCAAGTGATTTAAATAACGTGCAATAGTCTTGTTTAATTAAATTATATCTTGGAGGGCAATATATTGACGATACACTATATTCTTTGTTGTTATTTATAAATACTTTTAAGGTGACTACTTGCATAAATTCCTCTTCAATTTTAAGATCTATAAAGTGTTTGATGTTTTCTTTTATAACCATCGACGATCCTCCCCTTGCCCTTCCTGCTTGATGAATGGCGTGGTAACAATTGTATCCATACATTCTAAGATATGAAGTTGAAGTAAAATGGGTTTCCGATACTAGGCATGTATCGTTTTTTTCAGTATTTAGGAAAATTTCTAATTCTGGAATATGTTGCATTAGCCCATTTGCATTCCAGGTTACTATTCTTAATGTTTTATTTGTTGTTGTTTGCATCATTTTAATAGAGCATGGATTTCATTTCATTTAGAGAGTCTTGCTTATCTAACCTGTTGCTTAGAGCTTGAACGCATTTCTCTTGTTTAGCTAGACGAATGTTAAGAGCTTCCATGCTTCTTAGTATCTTTTGGAGCATTGCTGTACCTTCAGTAGTGTGCTCCGAAATAATTGGTTTTGTCATGACTACTTGCGAGTACAGTTTTGGTTTTGGTTCTCCCGTTTTACTAGCATGAGGTTTAGGTTCCTCTTTGGTGGAAGTTTGATAATTTTTTACCGATACTCCTGGACTTTGTTTTCGCGTTTTATTTCTTATTCGTTGTAGCTCCTTAGCTATTTCACATCCCCGGTAGTTTGCGGGATGTGACTTATTGCAATTGACACATTTTGCAGCAATATTTTTACTAACCGGGCATACCTGGGCATGATGCTTTCCGGCACATTTCACGCATCTAATTTCTCTTTGGCAATATTTCTGAGTATGATTAAAACCTTGACATTTTTTGCACTGCGGTATTAATCCATTATTCTTTTTCAATGGCTCTATTTTAACTCTCATGCTAAGTATTGCCTTGATATTATACACATCTTCCACTTTTTGTTTGTTATTAAAAGTGAGCATAAATAGTGGAAGCCCTCTTTTGTTAACTTGAACTCCTTGTTCAGTTTCGATTTTTTCTTTCTTAATTATGTTTACGGCATTTTCTATTTGATAACCCTTTTGCTTGAGATCCTCAATAATTTCCTCTTTTGCACAGGTTGGGTGAAGACCTCTAGCCATAACTTTAATTGGGCGATCATTCTTATCCTCATAGGTAAACCACTGATGCCCCTCGGAATTAAGCTTTGTAGCCAAAGCTCTATAAGAGCCAGAGTCTACAACATTAATTTTCCAGTCGCCGTTGTTTAGAGATACGAGTTTGTACTCGGCTATCGTAATCGATTTCATAATCGATTGTATAGTGGAGAAATATCCCGACGACATTTATTGGTGGAGGTGATTTTTCTTTCGGTTTAGCTGGTTGTTGTTCTAGAGCTAGTTGTTTCTTGATGATTAACTGATTTCTGGCAACCTCTTTTGAAGTTGATGGTAAAGTCTCCGCCATTTCTGGTGAGTGTTGCGCTTTCCTTTTCTTACTTGGTCTTTTATTCCGGTTCAACATCCAATTTGTTTCTCTTTCTAATTCTTCTTCATCCGTATGGAATGAATTAATGCCATCATCGACTGTTGGGCTAAGTGTCGTCCCAAGTTCTGCACGTGTTTCAACTGCTTTTTTGAGTTCTTCATTTTCTTTCTTTAAAATTGTAAATTCTTCTTTCAATTTAAAAGTAAATTCTTTTATTTCTCTTAGTTGTTCACGGAGTTCGGCATTTTCCTTCTCGTACTGAAATATATTTCCAGTTGAAGATCTTGGTGATCTTGATAATTTGGAACTTCGTCCAAATGGGTTAAACAATGATTGGCTCACCCCAGAATCTGCTGGGCCTGCCTCCGAAGAGTGTGGATTTGGCAGCATATCTGCTGCTGTACCAGTATTCATTGTTTGTTGTAGCCAATTTATACCACTGGCATTTGGTCCCCGGTAGCACTTTGCTACTGTCGAAGCAGTACCCGCCCCCCGCGACGAGGACGCGGCTACTTTGGTGTTACCTAGGTGTACACAGAGACAGCCGGAGCCCTCTGAGTACCCTAGGCTGAGGGGCTATATTATAAATGATTCAATTGTGAAATCATTTATATTTTACCTGATAATTTAAATTTCGAAAATGGCCATTTTTCATACGAAATAATTATGAGTATCCCGTATCGAAAGATTCAGTTTTTGTACAAGAAGGCCCGTTAAATATATAAGGCCCACTGGAAATTTCAAGCAAGAGTTGAAAAAGTCTTGATAAATCTCGTATCAAATGCAAATTCCCACTGACCTGAACAAAATGGAAATCGCTTTCATTAAAAAATCCCCACCTGTATCCTCGTTCATGAAAATATTAATCGGCTATTGGACAAATTCACAAAATAATCAGTTATGTACAAACTCGTTGGATGGCCACTATTTATTTTCGCCGCAATTTTCTTTTTCGGATTTTTATTTAATTTAGGCCGAAACGCAACCAAAAATACTAAAATCAATCAAAAACAGATTCATCTTTCTTAAAACTGGCAATGAAATATTCGATTTGATACAGTTTATTATAGGCGGTACATTTCACAGAGACTAGAAAAACACTAAAAAATTAAAGTTTCTTAATAATATTTGAAAATTTTTAATAAACTCAAATATTGTTAAACTATAAGTGGAAAACATTTAATTTTTGTGAAAAGTTTTGAGTGAATTTTATAATAAGTAATATTTACTACAAAACACAACTACGAATCGCACAGAGGTGATCGAAGTGGTTCTGAACTAGTACTTGCTATAAAAGCGTATCTTATTTATCTACATGCTCGAAAATCTCTGAGATTTTTGTTATTCGAGAGAGAGAATATCATTGAGTGCAATATGAAAATTCTTAAACATAAACATTTATTTGAACATAATCACGAGTTTGGCACTTAGAAAATTTATATATTTACAACACATTGGTTGAGTAGCAAAATCCATACTTAGATTTCGTTACCCCTAAGCTTCCCCGCCACGTGAAGGATGTGTTGTTGGAAAAGATTTGCGGTATCGCTTTATAAAAACAAAATAAAATTTTAAAATAATTCATTGTAATTAAAAATTATTCAGCATTTGGATAAATTAGATTTGGTTCTTACATCAAATACTAGCTCAGAACTACTTCGATCACCTCTGTGCGATCCGTACGGACCGAGATAAATCATTTCAAATGTTTATGAATTTTCGTATTTCACTCAATGATGTTCTTTCTCAAATAACAAAAATCTCAAATGTTGGCATAAACTTTACTCCGATTTAAAATGCTATTATCAATTGAGGACGTTAGTGATGATGAATGGAGACATAAACATTTCAATTATTGTATGTAGTGCTGTGTGATAGCGGTCCATGTCTAAATTGCCTAAGCTGATATTACTTTATCCATTGTCGTTTATTTTATACAAGTGGCCTGTCAATTTTTACAGTAAAATAAAATAAATTTCTCCCAAATGGATTAATATTTTCCGTATTTTTAAAGCAGACTGCGAATATAAATAAATAAAATTGGAATCGTGTTCTATATACCTAATAAAACTAAACTTTTTCGACTTTGATGTATTTCTGTATTTGGAATACTAAATCAAATAAGGTATTCAAAATAAATATACAAAAATATTTATGGATATACAGGGTGTTCCAAACGATAACGTTAAATGTTGTAGATGTAAGAAATTCCATTACAACAAGTAGTACTTGAATTATCAAAATTTTTGTTATCAAAGAGTTGACATCTGCATGAAAAAATCAATACGAGTGATTTTGTACGACAATCCTAAACGCATAAAACCATGGGTTGATCCAGGCCAGCCATCAACATCAGTTGTAAAAATGAATATTCATGCCAAGAAAGGGTTTGCCTTCGTTTGTGTTTCGTGGGATTATGGAAATGAATCATTTACTACGAGCTTCTAGAACTGTTACACCTGAATGTTACCACGCCGATCAAATTAAGTGATGCTCTGGAGGAAAAAAGATGATTAACGGGCCAAGGATGACGGAAGGTGATATTGGTGCATGTAAACGCTCGCCCACAGACAGTAAAATCAACCCAGGAACTCATTTTCTTCGTAGGCTGGGAAGTTTTACAGCATGCGGCGTATTCCCTAGACTTGGCCTCTTATGATTTCAACGTATTCAGATCGATGTCTTCATATTTGATAGACCACCGATTCACGAAATTTGAAGATGTGCAAAAATGGCTCGATGACTTTTTTGCTTCGAAACCACCAAGTTTCTGGTGTCTGCGAAGGCATTCATCATCTACCTGATAAATGAGAAAAGATCACAGATAGTAATGGCGAGTATTTCGATAATTAATCTATGTAACAATTATATTTTCAATAAATTTGAATTTGGTCAAAAAAGCAGAGTTTCTACTTGCACACCAAATATATAATTTATTGCCTAATTTCAAATCATATTTTTCTAGAATGTATAATTGTTCTACCGAAAAACCATTGTATACACTTGTGTTCCTTGAATTTCGTGCCTTTTAGTAGTTTTTAAGAAAATATCTTTAGATAAAATTTGAAGTACCAAAATAAAACAATTTCAAGTACCATTGACCATCTGGTGAATCAGTTTAGTCAAGGGCAAAGAATGTATTGATATTTATTACTGATATCTAAATTTAAGCATTAGAAGTAGTTTTATAACAGTTAAGCTGTATAACAATAGAGTTGTATAGCAACAGAACCTTGCGAATGTTCACAGACAATCTGGAATATTCAGAACGGTATAACGAGTGCGATGAACGCAGTGACTCAACCTTAAGTTAGTTTTTGAAGAGTCTTAGTTAAGATGTGGTATGCAATAGTTTGAAAGAAAAAGTGAGTAGCGATAGAATTATAAGTGAAAGTGAAATTAGGATTGACATCCTCCACGAAGTATTCATAAATGGATACGGGCGTACTCTGGGCAATGTTCTGTAGAATAAACGGGTGTGGTACCCAATCTCTTCGTATTAGTGAAGCAGAATAGCTAATTAGTCAATCAAAACTATTCAATGGTACTAACGGAAGGAAATAATACTCCAGGTGGTACACCAATATCAACATTGGTAAATCCACTCTATGTGGAGACTGGCCCTAAGGATTCTGGAGACGGCCATCTATTGCATTATCAGGAAACATCAAATCCGTTCCAGAGAAGATCAAACTTACAAAGATCACCGATAAAAAAATAGAAGCAACTCGATAGCTGACCAAGCCGATGCTTTTTCTAACGTTATAACAGATGTACTGGACAAACATTACACAAAATAAGTGTTGCCACCGCAAATTTTACGTAAATCAACTATTGACCTAGAAAAGGAGAATATGGATCTCTTGTATGGAGCAATTATTTGCCAAGCTAAGTGAAGAAATTGAGTATCTAAAGCGAGAAAATAACATCCTAAACTTGAATCGGGATTCAAAAGAAGATTGCGATATAGGAAGCATTGAGCCAGACAAACTCATCTATTCCACTGATGAAAATGAATTACAAAGAGAAGCGGACTGGATCATAAAGAAGAAAAAACAGTCCAGGAGGAGTAAAAAAGAAAAGCTGAGGCTGACCAATTCAATGGTAGGGGACAATCTAGTCCAGATTCAAAAGATGTTGTACCCAAAGCCAATCAACCAAAAGGTAATAAATTTACCAAGAACATTACACCAAATTTAGTGTAACCGAAAGAAAAATCATCTCCACCAATAAATATTGTGGATGTAACCAGTTACCCAGAAATTCAGTCACTGGCAAAATCGATTACTGACAAAGACTATAGGGTAACAGCGCTAAACAATGACGTTTGGCAAATTAATACTCTGGACTCAGATACTTATAAAACCTTATCTATGAAATTGAATGCTGGAAAGAATCAGTGGTTTACTTACGAGAAAAGAAAGGCCCGACCTATAAAAGTCATAGCAAGAGGTTTGCATCACACTTGCTCAAGTAAGGAAATAATGGAATACTCACTAAATCAAATTAACAGTAAAAGTAGACTTCCTCTTTTTAAGCTGGTATTTGACAATAAAGAGAATGTTCAAAACATTTATGGAATAAAAGGAATCCTTCATATGAAGGTGAAAATCGAAGCAATGAGGAGAACCTCGACACGCATACCCCAATGCAAGAAATGTTAGGCATTTAATCACGCCCTAAGATATTGCGGCCGGGATCCAAGATGTGTAAAATACTCAGGTAATTATTTTACCCAGGCATGTACAATAGGGAGAGAGATGTGCCAGCCAAGTGTACAAATTGTAAGGGCCAACATCCGGCTAGTTATCGAGGCTGTGAGGTTGCTAAACAACTACAAAAATTAAGGGATAAAACAAGAAATCAACCTCAAAATCACGAAAATCAATGGGTTCAAATATCAAATCAGATCGATCAAAACCCACAACCATGCACACAGGGCAAAGAAGCTCACTTGCCCAGGTAGTGAAAGGTTTGGGTTCAACCAAACATATGGGCTCCGAAAATAACCAAAATATGGAAAATATTATGAACAGAATTGCAGCTATTACAAAGCGGCTAGATGAAAAAAGTAATCTGATCAACACGCTACTTGATCAACTGAAGAAAATGCAACTCCCTCAACGCAATCCAACAAATAATGTTAAGTAAGAACACAACTTTCAAAATAGCAATTTGGAATGCGAATGGGATTAGGCAACATATTCCAGAAATAGACATATCTTTAAATGCAGAAAAAATCGATGGGGCTACAACTTATATTACTCCATTCATCCAGCGGAAAGAGCAAGAGGTGGTTCGGCATTACTAATAGAAGAAAATATAAAACACCAGTTAGAATCAAATATACAAGAAGGAACAATGAAAGTCACTACTGTAAGGGTCCAAATTAAACACAGACAGCTTACGGTCTCTGCAATATGTTGTCCTCCCGGTATAACTTGAAAACGGAGGACTACCTTAAACTATTTAATTCACTTGGACGTGATTTTATTATTGGAGGTGACTTTAATGCGAAAAACACCTATTGGGGATCTAGATTTACAACGTCATAAGGCAAGGAATTGCTTCAAGCAGGGCAGACATCAAAATGTGAATTTTACTCTGGTGGTTCCCCAGAGCATACTGGCCCAATGACGGAACGAAGATACCTGATCAAATAGACTTTTATGTATCAAGAGGTATATCCCAGAACTACATTCACATTGAAGACAGTAATTCTCTCGTATCGGATATCATTACAGTCAGTGAAATAGAATGGGATCTCTTTCTTGAAGTAATGAAGGAAAAAACTAATCTTCAGGTAGCAATAAAAAATTCTCACCAATTGGAAGATGAATTAGAATAACTGAATAAAACAATTCACTATGCTGCTTTGGCAAGTCCCCCTGTTATACATAATAAGAAGAAGCTTAATATATCCTACCCAATGGAAGTCAGAGAGTTGGTAAGAGAAAAACGACGGACACGTAAAACCTGGCAAATAACTAGAACACCGGAGAACAAAACAATTCTTAACAATTTAGGTAACAGTCTCAAATCTCTTATTAAAGATGTTAAAAATGCATCAATCAACAGATATCTAGCTAGCTAGCCTAACCGAGGAAAAAAATTCTGATTGAGTTGATTCTTTGTCCTTATTGAAAAATTTGACCCAACGCTTTTATATGGTAATGAAGCACATTCATGTTTATGTTACGGTTAAAGTGCGAAATCGTTAAATGTGCAAAATTAATTTTTTTTAATCGTTAATACGATAAAAATTCGGTTGTAAATACTGCCTTTGTTGAGAGAATTAAATGATGGAAGGGAGGTGCTACAACTTTCCACATGTTCGTGAAAGTTATGTCGGCCGATAAAGAATACAATTCCTGTTAGAACCTTAAATGGTAATTTGCCATACACTACTGAACAATTCACAACAGATTTGACAACATCTAACAATTTGGCTGCTATAGCCTAACAAATTTCGAGCGTCCCTATTGAAAGATCCTTTATAATGTCCAACATGGTTAGCACACAATAAAATGGTAAAGCATAAAAAAAATTTGAGGCAATAATGACCATACGAGTACAAGTTCTTTGCTGGGAGTGGGCTGGACCATCACACTCCGTTGAATTATATTGCTTTAATTTCGACCCACGACTTTTCGAGTTATTTCGCTTCTGCTAGCATCGTTCGTTTCCATGTTAGAGTTGGTCGTCTGACTTCCTTTCCCCCTTGTGGGTTCCATTTCAGAGACCTGCTTGTCATTTAATTCTACGACTTCCTCAATGTGGGTGATCCATCTCAAGGAGCTCATTATTTGTTGTTTTGGCCAGTTACTGAGGCCAAAAGCCTGAGGTAATTCTTCGAAGATTTATTTACAAACACCTGTGGCGTATTGTTGATCATATGTGTGTACGCTTCCAGGTTTCGCAACCGTACAGCATCACTGATTTCACATACGAATTAAACATTCTTAGTTTGGTGTTTGCGGGATAGAACAGATGTGTTCCAGACTTTGTGTAACATGTTCAATGTTGTTCTGGTTTTGTTAACTTGTTTCTTTATAACTTCATCTGTGCCACCCGTTGTCGTTAAAATACAACCAACCTATACGATTCCATTGGTGTGTTAAGCCTCATCGTCTGGTTTTCCTGATATTTATTTTGAGGCCAACCTCTTTTGCTAGATTTGAGTAGATGCAGTGGTGAATTCCGTTCATTAGACTGCTCAATGAAGATGTATTTTGTTTTAATATGATAACATTGGTGTAACTTGGCCCTGGTCTGAGGATAGCTTGTTCCTTTCTCAATTTCGGGTTGACTGTCGGTGAAATTCTAGAGGATGTCCATTGTTAATATCTTTATGGTTACGTTGACGAGGGATATATATCCTGCCAATTTGTACATTCTCTTAGGTCACCTTTCTTGAGAATCGTCACAGACACGCATTGAATGAAGTAGTACGCGCATGTTCTGATCCAGGGGTTTGCGTCTGAATTCTTGGTAACCGACTCGAGTGTGTTGATAGCTGTTTCGATATAGATTACTTAGATTTGTTTCTATTGTTGGTCTACACTGATGGCTGCTTCTTCATTGGTTTCGCAGAATGTGTTTCTTGTGCCCAGCATCTTTTAATCTGTCGGCGTTTAGTTTTTTGAGGAGTGAGTAGGATGTTACTATAAATATCTACATCACTCGTTGTCCTGACATCTTGTAATGACTTTCGCTATTCGTTATTCTACTCTCATATGTGTATAAAAAATGTGTGGAAATTTACTGCCTTCTATGAATTATCTGGCCTGTGATGCAGGTATCGATGAGTCTTTTCCATTGTTATTACGCACAGAGTCTATATTGATTGCTTGCCACCCATATGATGGTTTATCAGGTCGGTTTTATATCTTCAAATTTCTGCATGCACAAGAAGGAAAGATGTTATCCTTATTGTATTATTATTTGGATCATTCTCTTGTATGTCCTTACTATTGTGGCTTGTTCATAGAACTCATCCTTGGTTGTTTCATCTACGTCTTTTATTGGATCGTATCACTGAATATTAAAGGTGGTGGTTCGTATTTTTGTATGGAATCCTGTTATCGCGTCCAGAGAATATATTAAGTAATTTCGCTTGTGTTTATTTCGCCTCTGTTTGTGTCACTGTACTGAGACCGAGAATTTCGCTTCTCTTCTTTCTCTAATTGTTAGAGTTTTGATGTTTCAATGAATTTAATTTATTTGAATGATTGGTCTGTTGAATTCTAGCCAGCTCCGGGGCTTCTGAGTAAGGTATACGAGCCAAGGGAGGAGGGGTGTTCATTCCATTTCATTATGCACTTTATTCTATGATGTTCCCAAGCAGTCCCAACCTTTTAATAATCCAAGCAATGGTTGCTTGACGTTGTGATGAATTTATTGTTGTGATTCAATTTCAAGAAAGATAGCTCTAGTGAAAAAGGACCAGGAAACCCAAACGTCGATTGATAATCAATTGGCGAATCTCTGGGACAAATGTAACCCTGAGCTAACCTGAGCAAAATGGATATCACTTACATCAAAAAACCCCACCTGTATTCTTGTTCAAGACGATGATCCCAGCTATCCGACAATTTTTGTCTGGAAACCACATTATCTGCACGAAACATTTTTTTTTGTATTTCAAAATGCAACCAAAAACAGTAAACAATTAACAAATCTCATTTATGCTATAAGCTTCGTAGAAACCCGAACTACTTTGCTCAAAAACGGACGTTAAAATCAGAAATGAAATATTTGTTTCGAAAATGTTCATGACAGACGGCACTTGTGGCATAGCGAAACCATAACCGAATCTAGCTTAGAAAGTCGCTTATGGCTGTACCAATATTGAAGACATCGACTGACCAAGATTTTCGATTTCACCTTTGTTTAATAAATTCTGTATTTTAACTGCCAAAATATAAGTAAAAAACAATTTAAAAAAATGTAATAATCTACATTGTCTACATATTCTACCAATTCTCGACATTGTCTACTCAAAAATCAATTGTCTACGCTATTTTCGACAACAAAATGTAGACAATTTGGAAATACGCGTAGACATACAACACTGCTTTTTGGGGATTGGTGTGTGATATTTCTGATTGGCTTTGTGGTATTTTTCTTGATTTCTGTTCTTGTTTGTGACCATGCTTCACCCCGGATTCTTTTCGCTCATAGATGTGTCACTTGCAATGATTTTTTTCAATCCTTACGAGCATATTCTTTCCAGATTTTTGATACATTTATGTGTGGTGGCTGGTTATTTAGATGTCATTTATTCGTTTGTTACGTTTGGTGGTTGCGGCTAGGTTTGATGCTGATTTTTATAATTTCCAGATGTGGCTTTTCTGATTTGTGTCTGTCCTTCAGATTATTGGTTGTGGCAATAATAAGTATATGTTTTGGTGAATTCCTGTTCACTACAGGACGCACCCCAATTAAGGCAAGCATACGCAGCAATAGATTATATCATAGATAGTTTTCCATGAGTAATTGGTTTCTAGTAAATCATACATTATGCTTCACCCTTTACATACATTTTATTATTTCCCCTGCCATTCAACGATATACAGAGAATTAAATATATTTTGTTTGGTAACGGTGGTTCAAAAATTCCAAGTAAAAATATTCATCATTGTGAAAATGATAAAAGCGTGTTTCGATACACGAAACTAATCAGTCATATATTTTATGTATATAAAATGTACAACTTCGATGTGGGATTGAGATTGAAATCGTCTTACATATATTTTTAGATACTCGATTTGAATATAAATCACTATGCAAAATCTAGATTTCCTAGGAATCCGTCCCCAATATAAATTCACTGTTCTCAATTTATGCTAACCAAGGTTAGTTGCATACTGTTTTCCATTTCATCGTATACACGTCTGATTATAAGGATCAACTAAATTACGTAAACTTTGAATCAGAAATAACAAATCTCGTATCATGAAAGTTTATAGAAACCATGGGATAACACTACACAAAATAGAAAATTTGATACGGCTACGTAAATGATGAACATGTTGATAACAAAATCCATTTATTTTATTTTGCTGATAACACTATTGGTCCATTCATTATCGGATTCCTTCGTCTTAAGTCACTTTTCATGTATACCGACATATGGACAAAAAAAAATTATTTGATGAAATTTAAATTCTCAATGGACCAATAAAGCTTTCCGAAATTTTTTTGTTTATCCCTACCATACGAGTATAATAACCATGCAAGCCATTCACAGTGTGACTGTACAGAATTGTATAACGATTCGTATGTGCAGAATGTGTACGGTAAATACGATAAATATGTAGCTTATAAATAAAGACGTTGTTTGGATCTAAACATACAGAAGGCAACAAACACAGACACAAAAAATAAAGAAAATTTCAGCTTACATAATTTTTATGTTATCCCTAATCCCTATAATCTAAAATTGTTGTTTAGTTTATTGTGGCAACCATTAAAACTGGATAATGATGATGCGGTTCATTGTATATGTACACTGAAGCAATATGAGTGTATCTCTCCTTTAAAATTCCCTTTTCTTTTATTTCGTGTGGAACTGGGTGTACGGTGTTTGAGGCGGGAGAGGATTTTCGGTATACTAGTTCTAATCTGTAGAACTTTTATTGTTGTTGTCTACTTGAAGTGTAAACCAAAAACAAACGTATATGAAAATTTTATACTTTCTGGTTGCCTTCTTTAAGACTCCTTTTTTCAACTTAAACTTTTTTTTTCATATAATTTATTTAAAAATGGATTAACGAAATCTATTTCACACATTTTATATTTCGTTTTCCCGGGGTTCGACGCTCGCGCTACAATAAACGTGAAGGATGAGAAAAGTATAAAGCATAAAGATAATATGAAAATGATTTATTTGCAAAAAGGATCCATAAATTTTGTTGCATTTCAACTTTAAGTCAGTTCAAATAACTTACAAGCCGCAAAAGTTTGCTTTTTTGATTAAAGTAGATTTACGAAATGGCTAAATTCTGCACCTAACACCTTTTTACAGTGGTAAATCTCGGAAATAAAATATTTTATAGTCGCTGATATTTGTTAATTACGTCCCACGTTAATTCTCAAGTTCATTCCGTAGGAATAAGATCAGAGAATACAGACGCAAATAGAAGTGTCTTTGAGCCGCTCTTGTTGATACTATTAAAGTTAGCCGATAGTTTCCAGCCGAAAGTTAAAAAAAATCGATAATGCAGATAGTGTCTTTGCTATCTCAGCCGAAAATACAATATGTTATGTCAAATATTAATATGCATCTGCCGATATTTTTCAGCCGATATTTCTCAGCCGATATTTTTCAGCCGAAAGTGTTTTTTATACAACAAATATTTGTTTTCTACAACAAAAAAAAATTTAAACCATTAAAAACAAAACACTAATCAATATTTTTAATAGCATTTATAGTTATTCGGAAATATTAATTTTACTATTGGGAAATTGCAAATAAACATAAAAATACAAAATTTGAAAATTTCTAAATATTGACCGTTAAATGTCATGGTTGGAAATAGATTCAAATGAAAGTTCTTAATGATGCTCGCATCTGGAAAAAATTGCATGTCAATTTTCATGTGGGGAGCCCGGGAACATTCGATTGAATATATCACACACACAAAATTTGAAAATTTCGAAATATTGACCGTTTAAAGTGTCATGGTTGGAAATAGATTCAAATGAAAGTTCTTAATGATGCTCGCATCTGGAAAAAATTGCATGTCAATTTTCATGTGGGGAGTCCGGGAAAACTCTTTAAACGGTCAATATTTAGAAATTTTCAAATTTTGTGTGTGCGATATATTCAATCGAGTGTTCCCGGACTCCCCACATGAAAATTGACCTGAAATTTTTTCAAGGTGCGAGCATCATTAAGACCATTCATTTGAATCTATTTCCAACCATGACACTTGAAACGGTCAATATTTATAAATTTTCAAATTTTGTATTTTATGTTTATTTGCAGTTTCCCTATAGTAAAATGAATTTTTTCGAACAACTAAAAATGATTAAAAATATTGTGTAGTGTTTTATTTTTAATCGTTTCAGTTGATTTTTTTGTGGTATAAAAAGCACTTTCGGCTGAAAAATATCGGCTGATGCATATTAATATCATATTGTATTCTCAGCTGAGATAGCAAGGACACTATCTGCATTATCGATTTTTTTACTATCGGCTGGAAATTATCGGCTAACTTTAACCGGGTCAGGAAATGAATCTTTCATTTCATCAGACGAGTATTTTAAAGTTTCATTCGTCCATTACAGGTGAGTTCCGCACTATGTTTTAACCCAATTTAATCGATTCTTCGTTCAAAATTAAATAACCATTCACAATTGGAGAAATATTCCAAGATCTGGAGCAATTATTTTGTCTTGTATTTTTCCGGCGAAAAAACAGCAAGGGATACACACCTTGCTTAATTTGTGAAAATGAAATGAAATTGTTGTCTACTTCCATCGGCATAAAGTTTTCTGTGTTAAAACTATCAATCTTATAAACAAATTATGTGCAAATTGTGTATGGAGAATGCGATGTTTCGTAATATGTATGGAGAGTGTAAAATCTATAGTCCAGGCGGATTAATTGACTATGAAACTTAGATCGCGGTGATGTTTGGTCGAAATCGGTTCAAGTGGCATATCAAGTAAAAATTAAATTTTCATCAAGACTTGACCTTGTTGGCTTTTTTTTAAATTTAAGCTAGAATAATGATTGTTGATTATACAAGACAGTTTTTATGAAACTCCGGTAGGTTTAATTTTTCGCTTTGGAAGTTAAGTGTGATGTGTTCGAGATGTATGTACATTCATGGCAAAAGAAAGACGGGTGTTGGCCAAAACATAATCATCACACAACAACTAACTGCAGAATGGTACCACAATTTTGACGATTTTTTTGCGAATATTGTTTGTTTTGAAATGATATAGTGAAAAATGTAAAGGGAAAATTGGAGAAACTACGGTCAATTTACCAATACAACTTCAATCAATATTTTAAGATAAAAATGTTTGTGAAAGTTGGTACCACATAAAGTGGTGCTTTAAAGAAATATTATAAAATATATATTATATTATTTTATATTTTAGGTGTGCAAGTAGACCCTCTGTTTTGTTGATCAAATTAAACTTTATTGAAAATATAATTGTTACAAAGATTAATTATCGTAATATTTGCCATTGATTATATGATGAATGCCTTCGCGAGAGAAACTTGATGGTTTCGAATCAAAATAGTCATCGACCCATTTTGACACATCTTCGTTTTTCGTGAACCGCTGACATATCAAATATAATAACATCGATCTGAATAAGCGGTAATCAGAGGGAGCCAAGTCTGGAAAATACACCGCACGCTGTAAAACTAAACAAAAGATGAGTTTTTGGTGTATGTGGACCATCGTAAATGGTCTTTTTCCTCCAAAACATCACTTAATTTGATCATTTGGGCCTGGTAACGTTCAGCTGTAATAGTTTGACAAGGTTCACAAGAAGCTCGTTGTAAATAATTCCTTTCCAATCCCATCAGACATACAGTGGCACTTTTTTGGTTTTAAAGATTAAAGATTTTATGCAAAACATTCTTTCATTTGTACCGGAAAAGAAAATTCATACAGATGTCAACTCTTCGGGGTTTATCTATATTGAGATCAAACTGGTTAGTCCTATACGTATTCACATCTTCTAATACATTTCCAATTTTGCTAAGATAATCTAAACGATCAACTAATACTGTAGTATTACCTCTATCAGCTTCTAATACAAACATTTTAGGACGATCTTTAAATTTTTTTTGGTGAATGAGAAATCTTATAAAAATTATAATTCAGAATTTTTTAGTAATTTGTAACTCATTACGTAAACTTGGTTTGTCTAGAACATCATCCTCTATGTCTAATAATGTACCTTGTGATTATATGGTCCAGAATCAGCTTTTTAGGAGTACAAAATAATTTCAAAAGCTGTAAAACACCGACTGCTTTTTGTGGTAATGCAGCATTAGTAAAACTAACAAACCAGTTTCTGTTATCAACAACAAAATTATCGTAAGTAGTATAATTGTTATTATTCTATTGATTTGATGTTGTGTAATGGTGGTCACTTTTTATCCAGCTTCTATTTTTGAATTGTGATAAATTTATTTGGAAAATAAATTTACGAGGGCGAAGTGAGAAGTCTGGTAAAAATGAAACAAGGAATAATATATTCGGCCAAACAAAAATTTATTTTTCATTGTAGTCGCCTTTTAGTTCGATACACTCGCTTCCGAATAATACGACTTCTGAAACCCATCAAAATAGGCGTTTGTTGCATCGATGATCTACTCATTCGAGTCGAATTCCTTTCCGCCGAGCCATTTCTTCAAGTTTGGAAACAGGAAATAGTCGTAGGGGACTAATTCTGGAGAATATGGCGGACGTAGACGCAATTCGAAGCGTAATTAATGGATTTTGGCCATTGCAACTACACACTTTTTGCTTCGCCAAATGCGGTCGTTTTTCATTCAAAACGTTGAAACGGTTCAAAAAATTGCAGTACTATTCGCCGTTGACAGTTCTCCCCTTTTGAAGGTAATCAATATGGATTATGCCAAAGGTGGATAAAACCGCCTTAGCCTTCTTCGGCGCAGATTCGCCAGTAGAAATCCACTGTGTAGACTGTTCCTTGGTCTCCAGTGTATAGTGATGGATTCATGTTTCATCTACAGTTCTATGAAACGACGCAAAAACTCCTTTTCATTTCGCTCTGCGGTCTTGCAATACCGTATCACGGATTTTTTAAACCATTTTTGGTGTGGTGACTTCATTTCGGTGTCCTGAACGTTGTGCTTGTACGACCACAACGAAAATCAGTAAACCACTTGTGAATCATTTTAGTCGAAGGTGAAGAGTCCCCATAATATTTGTCAAGCTTTCTTTTGGTTTGCGTAATGGTTTTTCCACGCAAAAAATAATGTTTAATTAACACACGAAATTCACTTTTTCTCCATGTTTGCAAAAAACAATGGGTTGTCAGATTTCAATGGCTGTCAAAACTGAACTAAATGACGGATCTGTCTGAAAATGTTAATTTGGTCTAGTGGCAGCTGGTATCGATACATGACATCTGAGATTTGCGATTGTGGTGCCCTCTGTTGCAATTTTACCAGACTTTCACTACGCTCTCGTATCACAATTAAAAAATAGAAGCTGGATACCGTGTTTTAATACGAATTGTTATTATCTTCAGGACTAATATGTATTGAATTAACGAATGTAAAGTTTCCGACAAAATTAAAAAATAACAAAACATGGCAGACTGCCAAAACAGTTGACAAAAGTATTGTTAGGATGATTCAAAAATTCAAGACGTAATTGTAGTAAACCAGCTGTACCTTTGCAGCACCAATTTTTATGACATAACGTCATATATCACGATTTCAATAGTGAGTAATTCGAAAAAATTTTCATTTTCTGGACCGGTTTTTGCATATATGTATATGTTGATCCCAATAGCATCTCTATACCAACAAAAGTTGAAGCTAACGACAATTGTAGTTTTTATAAAAAATTATTTGTTTAAGGCTTATTACTTTTCTTATATACACCTAAATGTTGATAATCCAATTCATACATACAGTCGAAACAAATAGTTTGTCTGCGATATACACAGAAAAACAAAAAAAAAATTTGTTCTTAAGGTATACAAACGAATGACTCCAACTGTACTAATTCTCAATATGTTGTTTGACAATTGTACTGACAACTGTAATTCTTATTTTAAATTAATTTACGTAAAATTCAATATGTTTATGATACACAAAAAAGCAATTTTTTTTATTATCCCTGCAATCTGTTTTGGGGCCAAGGCTCTCCCAACACTTTCGCGGTTTGCTTTTTCCACATTGCATAGCTTCATGCCAGCCTATACTGGCATGGAAGATGGGTCGCCCCATGAGTTTTGCACTCCGACAGAGGGCCATAGATCTGTTCCCAATTTTTATTTATAGCGCGAGTTTATGTCAATATTCGAGTGCCGCCATCGAATTTGATAAAATATTTTAAAACAAGACATAATTTGGTTACAGCGTCGAATTTATTTCGTATTGATTTACAGCGGCGAAAAGTCTACAGTTTGTGAATATCATTTTTTAGGACACTATATCATTTTCTCTGTAAAGCAATTTCGATAAAGTTGCAACTATAGAATTTTTTCATTTTTAGAATCGGGTCACTAGTTTGGCAAACGTCATCGTCAATCCTGGATAAAGGGAACTTCTAAATTCCATTTATTTTGGTTTTGCAAAAATTGATAAAGTGCGGGGTCAATAACAAATGAGGCTACATCATCGTATGAAAATGGAGATAATTTTTATTTGTTTAAACATTTCGAGTTTCGTAATAATCTATTTTTTGTAATTGTCATTGCCGAAGTCGCTGGTTAAGACTAATTGCGTATTTACGAGTAGTTGCTGTTCATAACACAATTTTTGAATAATCCTAACATTTCATTTGTCCACTGTTTTACTAATACATATGTATTTTTGTTATTCCAACAAATTTTGTAGTCCGCCATATTTTGTTATTTTTTAATCTTGTCGGAAACTTCGCAGTCGTTTGAATTAGATGAACTTGAAATACAGGGTGTCCGCCGGGCAGGTATACTACTTTGTTTTGCCGCCATTTAGGCGAATATTAGTATTGACAGTTCATACTTTGTAACGGCGCCAGCGCCGGCTGACGGAGTTACTGGTGCAGCGCCTCCTTAAGTGCTATAAACAAATTTATTCTAGTACCTTTTGACTTTATTTTGCGTATTGAATCACCCTGCTGTTGATCGTGCAACCGGTCAGAAGAGTATAAATACCGAATTTTGGTCGGAACGAGCGATTCAGTTTTTGATATTAATCGTGTGGATGAGACATCAAGCACATGACGATAAATTGTTTGGCAAAAAAAATAAAAAAATTCAATAAAAGTATTGTAAATGGATGGCCACCATCTAAAATTAGTGCGCGATTTTTGTTTTTAATAAACGTGCCTAAAATAATCCCTGTAAAGTGATTTTAACAAATAACCACGCGCGAGGATCGCGTACAGCACCGGGAATTCGGTGTGAAGACTTTTTATTTTTATTTAATGTGGTGCCATTCTTCGAAAACAAATAACCGTATGAACCACTAAGTTTTATGTTGTGAGCATTAACTATCCAAGCTTTGAAATTACGTGTGAAGTTTATTAATACCGATAAAATAAGTGTACTTTTGTGCGTTGACCTTCGATTAAAGGGCTCTAGTATATCCATACTGGTTTTAGAAAGTTTAACGGAACGAACGATTTTCAAGTTTAAGGTGAAAAAACTGTGAATTGCTTACGTTAGCTAAAACAATAAACTAAGTTACATTCTAAAGAAAAAAACAGAAAATTAAATTTTTGGTGCCAAGATGTAAAACCATTTTAATAATTAAGATAAAACTACGTCATAGCTCATGACGTCGTCATCAATCCCGAAATTATAAAGTTCAATAAAAATATATGTATAGCGGCATCATCAGTGCTATATTCGACGATTGGATTTTTTTTGGATACACGATCAATTATACTTTCATACCGACGTTCATCAGCTCAACCGAGCTTTTAAGGTCAAAATTTTATCATTATTTTGTTCGGATATTATATTACCTTTAGCCTAAGTTTATTAACCATTACAATTAAATTTTACTAATCGTAATTAAGAAAAATGGGTCCGGACTTCTAAATTTGTATATTTTTTTTGGAAATTAGTTAAGATATGATTTCTTTATTTAACTATTAGCGAGTAATTTTTTTGTACACCTAAAGCTTAGGTCATTGCTTTTCGTATCAAATTGTCTGCCAATTTATTAATATTATCGAAATACAAAACATGTTATTGTTTATTGGTAGCAACAATTTAATTCTGGGATGTTTTTTTTTATTTTTTGTATGTGCTAATTCGCAGTTGATTTGTTTGGCTCGCATTTCTCGATGTTTTTTTTGCAATTCGTTTGCTCGATTTTTGTTGTGTATATGCAGTATGAATAATTTTTAAGTTTAAAAATCGTGATGATGTTGGGTATAATGTGAGCTACGTGCCCGAGGGTGATTCGTAGTGTTCCCATCCTGCGGTATATTCAAGATCTGTTCAAATCTCTGCAAACCCCACGATCCATCGAGAGCTCTAGCCGGCTATCCAATACCGCGCAGAGGCCTCTGAACAGATATCTGTTAACGGTTCGTCATACTTGGATACTTTAAGTCTGTGACGATCCGTTACAACTTGACAGTCGTGAAGTAGACACGTGGCAAATTTATTATGGAAAAATATTTGATAAACCATCGTGTTTTAATCGTTAAAACATTTTATCAAAATCAATCATCGATTACTGTGACGATGAGAAAGTTACGTGATTTTGGGAGAAACAACGTGCCAACAAAACGCACTATTTATCGTGTAGTGAATGATTTCGAAGAAATAGAGTCTGTAAGTGATAGGCCCAAGCATGGGCCACAACGTACTGCAAGATCGGCTGAAAACATTACTGCTGTTCAAGAAAGTGTTCAAAACAATCCATCAACCTCAATTCGACGCCGTGCTCAGGAGCTTGATCTTCAAAGAACAAGTTTGGCCACCATTTTGCAAATTGCGGCGTAACGGTAACTGTGAATGGGGAGCGATATCGTGATATTATTGAAAACTTTTTAACACCACAACTGCATACTTTGGGCTTGATTAACATGTGGTATCAACAAGATGGTGCCACATCGCATACAGCCAGGATTACAATGGAATTACTGCGAGAACTCTTTCCACAACAAGTTATTTCAAAAAATGGTGATGTTGATTGGCCTCCACGGTCGCCTGATTTTACTGCTCCGGACTTCTTTTTGTGAGGATATCTAAAAAGCAAGGCTTATGCAAATAAACCAGAAGCGCTTGAGCAACTCAAACAAAATATTCGTGATGAAATTAATGAAATACCGCGTGAAATGTGTGAGAATGTAATGAAAATTGTGCTCAAAAGGGCTCGCATTTGTGAGGCTAACAGAGGCGGACATTTATCTGATATTGTATTCCATACATAATTGCCGACATTAAATAAAACATTTATCATATAAGATCCATTCTCTTTCATTTAATCAAAAATCATAAACAAACAAAGTAGTATACCTTCCCGGCGTACACCCTGTATTATTATTATTAACAATAATACTGACATTCTCAGTATTAGGACGGTTTATATCATCAACTTCAACATAATCAAGTATATTAGTAAATTTATTAATAAGTCTAGCCTTAAAAAGCATACCTTAATATAAAACTTTTCTGCTTTGTTTACAAAATTCTGAAACAAAAATGGTGATAAATTTCCTTTATAAATTGCATCTTCATGAAAATCAATTTGTTGAGTATTAATTTGTGAAAAAACTTCTGCAATTTCTTGATTGGTGATCCCAAAAATGAAGTTATTTTCCAAACGTCTAAAAACTGTCCTATTCATATTACTGATTCGTTTTTTTTGTTGGAAAAACGCATTATTTCCTGGGTAATTCAAAGTAGCCTGTAACTGGTTACCGTATTTTAGTTTCATTTTGTTGAAAAATTATGACTGCACCATTTCTTCGGTTTTTGTTTTCTTCGGTCAGTTTATAAGGAACCCAATTTCCTTCCTTCTGTATTTTTCCCATTGAATACATTCGAAGTGATATTGCTTGGTGAGTAACTCCTAGCTGTTCTGCAAGCGCTTTTTGAATTTGACTCGGGTTTTCATCCAGAATGACTCACAGAATGATCACTGAAAGTCGAATTAATCTATTCCATAGCTCGAGCAGCATTTTTTTCATTTGAAAACATAATAGATTGAAATGACGTAAATGTTGCTTATCGACATCCATCTCTTAAAATTGATGCACACGGAACGACATTTTAAAGACTGAAACTCATGTCATAAGCTACATATATCCAAAATGGTGGGCGATTTGGATGCATTCAACTATATTTTAAAGCAAACAACTTCAGAGGTTAGTTTCTATTTGCACACCTAAAATGTAATTACACTTGCCGCAACATTAATTGGAGTCCCCTTATTAGAATCCCAAGCAAATCACTATTCTCAGTCTATAGTATTTAATACTCTAAGGCATCAATTAATAGAGCTATGCAGTTATATACAACACTAAATTTTATTATTCTTCAATCGGTTTATGAAACAGTTACATATTTACCACAAATACGAAATTTTCTAAATATTTTAGCCGATTATCATGATTATTTTGTAAATAAAACTTTCAATAAATAATCACCACACGTACACAAAACCATTACGTATAATTAACAATTAACAAAATAATAATTATCGACAATCAAACCACCGAAACCATTGTTACCAATTTTACATTTAATTTGTTCGTTTTGTTTAACCATCCAAAATAATCCTCATTAATTATAATAATTGGCAAAATGTTTTAACTAACCACCCGTACCAATTAATTCGAATAATAATTAATTCGTTTATGAAAGTACTCTATACTAATTCCATATTTGAATGGTAAAAAATATTACTCGTATGTTATGCGTTGGCGCGACTCAGTTTCCAATCATCGGCCCGAAAATATTTATACTTATTATGCATTTTTAAAAATGTGTTAGGCTTACCTTTCCAAGTATTATTAACTTACTATTTACTATTATTTAGAACCATCATTTGTTTAAACAAAGCTCTGTTGATGAGTTTTTTGTAATGTAAAACTGTTTAGTTACACTGAGCGAGTCTTGAATTAATGAAGGCATAATGTAATATTCGTAAAATTGATCGATATTGTGATTTAAGTGGACAATCATGGGGTAATCCAGTCCCCGAAATCAGATTGCATATGCATGTCAACATTCAGGTTGTCCGGGTTTCCCCCTAAGACGAAAATTAAGAGCGGTTGCCACAATATTCGCATGACTAGAAATCAAAAGCGGCATAGTACAAGCTATTGCAATCTCTTAAAGCTGCAAATATAATAGAAACAGCATGCAGGACTCACTCAATATTTATTACATCAGAGAGCTGGATTGCCTTAAACGTACTTATTAAATTTACCTGTGTAGTGGCGAGAGAGCGTCACTCATCCACGTTCACAGAATTCACACTATCCACTATCCACTTTACACTCTTTGCGATATTGGTAGCCAAAATAGATAAAAATGGTTGCGCGAATTGGTGTTTTCCAAAATGTTGGAAGTTATTATTAAATTATTACAAAACAAACGGGTGTGATTAGCGCATTTAAAATATTTCAACATATTACAAATACCTTCACAAATTCATAATCTGTTTAGTAAGTACTAAACTCTATATCACATGAAATTAAAGGACGAACTAACAACTTTTTCTCTCTAACCAGAGAAATTACATTTTATTTATTTAAATAATTTAATTTCGAAATTATCAAAGTATCACCTGCCACCAAAAAACTGCCACTGCTTCAAATAATTGAAAATAAAATTATATTAGGTAGGGGGAAAAGTTCGTGGCCTTTTCCCCGGTAGATGGTTTTACACTCATATAATATCTCAGTAACCATTGATCGTATCGGGCAATTCTTGTGTGTGTTTGGAAGGTGACATTTTAACTTACAAAACATACAAAACACTAAAATCGGTGAAGGGAATAAAAGTTACAACATTTTAAACATGGAGATAAATAATGAAAAAATTCGATATATTTTAAAATTTTATTACGACAAAGGTAAAAATACTTGTGCTTTATGAAAATCAGCAGCAAATAAATGGGTCAAGCGCTTTCGTTCTGGAAATATGGATGTTAAAGATGCACCTCGCTCTGGTAGACCAACCGCTGGACAAATCGATGAAATCATCATTCAATTCAGAAAATTGAAGAAGACCGGCATATAAGCAGCCATGCAATTGGTAAAGGTCTAAATATTGATCACAAAACAGTTTTAAACTATTTGAAAATGGTTAGATACAGAAAAAAGCTTGACGTATGGATACCACATAAATTAACAGTTAAAAATTTAATGGACCGGATTTCTTTCTGCGAGACGCTGCTGAAATGGAACGAAATCGATCCATTTTTAAAGCGAATTATTGCTGGTAATGAAAAGTGGATAAGATACGACAACGTTGTGCGAAAAAGATCATGAAAGAAACGAGGTGAAGCTTCCCAAACGGTATCAAAGCCAGGATTGACGCCAAGAAAGATAAGACTGTGTGTTTGGTGGAATTGGAAAGAAATCGTGCATTATGAGTGTTGCCACCGGGCCAAACGATTGATTCTAATCTTTACTGTCCGCAACTAACGTGTTTAAGGCAAGCAATTTAGTTAAAACGTCCAGAATTGATCAGCAGGAAGGGCGTTGTGTTCCATCATAATAACGCTAGACCACACACATCATTGATGACCCGATAGAAACTCAGAGAGCTTGTCTGGGCAGTTATGATGCACTCCCCATATAGCCCTGACCTTGCACCATCGGACTACCATTTATTCCTCCCATGCAGAACCATCTTAATGGTTTTACATTACATTCCAAACGGGCCTGCGAAAATGAGTTGTCTCGATTTTTCGCCTCTAAACTACAGAAGCTCTACATGCGTATGCGGTTTTTGTATTTTTTTTCCACACGTATACGTATACAAATCCTATTGGAATTATTATTTTCTTATGAGATTCTGATTCAATTTTGCTTGTGTTAGTGAATGGAGTACACTGTTATGAATCTACAAATAAGATAATAGTATTAAATCAACCCATTTCATCATTTTCATTTAGTTTTAAAGAACAAAATATTTAAATAATTGATATAAATTAATAGAACTTGTATTGATTAAGTTTAAGAATTATTTTACTTAAATAAGTTATCAAAGTTGCAACCCTTTTAATATATAGTCAACACTACAACCAATTTAGTACAATAAATAACTAATATTCTCATGCGAATTCTGATTAGATTTATTATTTCTGTCCAACTTAAACATTTTTGTTCAAAATCATAATAGAAATAAAAAATTCGTTGCAAATTTGCTGATCTGGTTGGAAAACAGCAAACAAGCTAACCAGATGCGCAATTTAAGAACCTATTAGAAGTGGCCACGGAACCTGAGTCCAAATCTCTGGGAAGGCGTGTTAATGGCCGTTTACCATTTTCGTTCAAACTCTAATTATAAATTCAAAAATTCATTACAAATTTGCTGATCTGGTTGGAAAGTGGCAATCAGGCTGGTCGGATGCGCAATTTAGCAAGCTATTAGAAGTGCCCATGGAATCTGAGCCCAAATCTCTGGGAAGGTGTGTTAATGGCCATTTACCTTTTTCGTCCATACTCTAATTATAAATTCAAAAATTCGTTGCAAATTTGCTGATCTGGTTGGAAAGCGGCAATCAGGTTGGCCAGATGAGCAATTTAAGAACCTATTAGAAGTGCTCATGGAACCTGAGTCCAAATCTCCGAGAAGGCGTGTTAATGGCCATTTACCATTTTGGTCCAAACTCTAATTATAAATTCAAAAATTCGTTGCAAATTTGCTGATCTGGTTGGAAATTGGCAATCAGTCTGGTCGGATGAGCAGTTTAGCAAGCTATTAGAAGTGCCCATGGAATCTGAGTCCAAATCTCTGGGAAGGTGTGTTAATGGCCATTTACCATTTTCGTCCAAACTCTAATTATAAATTCAAAAATTCGTTGCACATTTGCTGATCTGGTTGGAAAGTGGCAATCAGGCTGGTCGGATGAGCAATTTAGCAAGCTATTAGAAGTGCCCATGGAATCTGAGTCCAAATCTCTGGGAAGGTGTGTTAATGGCCATTTACCATTTTCGTCCAAAATCTTATTATAAATTCAAAAATTCGTTGCAAATTTGCTGATTTGGTTGGAAAACAGCAAACAAGCTAACCAGATGCGCAATTTAAGAGCCTATTAGAAGTGCTAACGGAACCTGAGTCCAAATCTCTGGGAAGGCGTGTTAATGGCAGTTTACCATTTTGTTCAAACTCTAATTATAAATTCAAAAATTCGTTGCAAATTTGCTGATCTGGTTGGATAGTGGCAATCAGGCTGGTCGGATGAGCAATTTAGCAACCTATTAGAAGTGCTTACGGAACTTGAGTCCAAATTTCTGGGAAGGCGTGTTAATGGCCGTTTACTATTTTGGTCCAAACTCTAATTATAAATTCAAAAATTCGTTGCAAATTTGCTGATCTGGTTGGAAAGCGGCAATCAGTCTGGCCGGATGAGCAATTTAGCGAGCTATTAGAAGTGCCCATGTAACCTGAGTCCAAATCTCTGGGAAGGCGTGTTAATGGCCGTTTACCATTTTGGTTCAAACTCTAAATATAAATTCAAAAATTCGTTGCAAATTTGCTGATCTGGTTGGAAAGCAGGAATAAAGTTGGCCAGATGAGCAATTTAGCAACCTATTAGAAGTGTTTACGGAACTTGAGTCCAAATCTCTGGGAAGGCGTGTTAATGGCCGTTTACCATTTTGGTTCAAACTCTAATTATAAATTCAAAAATTCTAAACTCTAATTATAAATTCAAAAATTCGTTGCAAATTTGCTGATCTGGTTAGAAAGCGGCAATCAGTCTGGCCAGATGAGCAATTTAGCGAGCTATTGGAAGTGCCCACGGAACCTGAGTCCAAATCTCTGGGAAGGCGTGTTAATGGCCGTTTACCATTTTGGTTCAAACTCTAAATATAAATTCAAAAACTCGTTGCAAATTTGCTGATCTGGTTGGAAAGCGGGAATCAAGTTGTCCAGATGAGCAATTTAGCAACCTATTAGAAGTGCTTACGGAACTTGAGTCCAAATCTCTGGGAAGGCGTGTTAATGGCCGTTTACCATTTTGGTTCAAACTCTAATTATAAATTCAAAAATTCGTTGCAAATTTGCTGATCTGGTTAGAAAGCGGCAATCAGTCTGGCCAGATGAGCAATTTAGCGAGCTATTAGAAGTGCCCATGAAACCTGAGTCCAAATCTCTGGGAAGGCGTGTTAATGGCCGTTTACCATTATGGTCCAAACTCTAATTATAAATTTAAAAATTCGTTGCAAATTTGCTGATCTGGTTGGAAAGTGGCAATCAGGCTGGTCGGATGAGCAATTTAGCAACCTATTAGAAGTGCTAACGGAACTTGAGTCCAAATCTCTGGGAAGGCGTCTTAATGGCCATTTACCATTTTCGTCCAAACTCAAATTATAAATTCAAAAATTCGTTGGAAATTTGCTGATCTAGTTGGAAAACAGCAAACAAGCTAACCAGTTGCGCAATTTAGCAACCTATTAGATGTGCCCACGGAACCTGAGTCCAAATCTCTGGGAAGGCGTGTTAATGGCCGTTTACCTTTTTCGTTCAAACTCTAATTATAAATTCAAAAATTCGTTGCAAATTTGCTGATCTGGTTGGAAAGTGGCAATCAGGCTGGCCGGATGAGCAATTTAGCAACCTATTAGAAGTGCTCACGGAACCTGAGTCCAAATCTCTGGGAAGGTGTGTTAATGGCCGTTTACCATTTTGGTCCAAACTCTAATTATAAATTTAAAAATTCATGATCTGGTTGGAAAGTAGCAAACAGGTTGACCGGATGAGTTATTTAGCAACCTATTAGAAGTGCTCACGGAACCTGAGTATACATCTCTTTTCGCTCAAACTCACAATTGATAACAATAATTTGAAAGGAATTTGCATTACATTTACATTTTAAAACTATTTTAGGCGCTAGCGCCACTTCAAAGCGGAACTCAATCTCTGAGAAGAAAATCTAAGTATTATTTAAAATATTTAATCAAAATTTTAGTTCAACATACAATCTTGAATCAATTTTATAATCTTATTTATAAAATTTTGTTTGAAACGATTGTATATAATTGTACAATAAACACTTTTATTGTATTTTAAATTCCAATTCGTATTCCCAGATGGATTCTGATAAGAAACTACAATAAATGTACAGAAACCAACCGGAATAGTTTAGTACATTAAAATATTTAGTACGAAACGTTGATATTTCATCCGCTAGATGTCACCAGAATACGGTTTTATAATTTTAAAAGTAGTGACACTATACGTATATGGCCAAATCAAAAACTAATAAGTTGGTGTGTATGTAGGCTTATAAAATGTACACATTATTGAATTATTGAAGGCAAAATAAATTTTCATTATTATGAACGTGAATTTTGTTTATTTATCTCCACTTTTGATCAATTGTTTTTGCATTTTGAAGATAGCATTCATTGGTTCAATCCGGTAAAAATTGTTTAAATGATTAATTAATTAATCAATCTATTTATTTGAACAAACATTGAATGGTAATAATTTGATAGATAATTTGATTTGATAATTTTATAAGCTTGCATAAAAACTGCATAGAATCAACGACGTATGACTATATATAGATACTTGGATGCGCCAAACATGTTTATTGTTTTGAGAGAAGCTTTTGCTTAGCTTTTGCAGCACCCTTGCGCAAACTGAATTCACATTACACCAAAATACATTGAATAATACGAGCGCAATTTTAAACTCTAAAAATTCTGTCTTTATCTTACTTGTAAAATCGGGCTGTGTGTCAAGTTGCAATGTAAATTTTTAAATTGTTGTAAATAATCAATTTGTTTTCCTTCTAATAATCTTTTAAAAATTTGATAATTTACACAAAAACCTTAATGAAAAATATTTTTCAGTAAAAAAGAACTAGATAGAAATATAAATTCGCCACATATCAAAATGAAACATACACAAATCAGAAAAGGTCTTTTGATAAAATCGCTTGGTGTAGTGGTTGTCATAATAAAAAGAAAACATACTAACCAAACAATTTTTATAGGAACATTCTAATATACTTACACAAAAAAGGATTTTACAAAAAGGATTTCTCGCACATTAAGATCGTTTATGGTTAGAAAATATTATAGTGAATGTGAATTCTTCGTGAGTAGAAGTTTTTTAAAATAGTTTGTATTTGATACCAATCAAATTTAAATTCCTGTTAAAAAATGATATTGCCAAAGTAAATTTTTTTTGTGAAGTTTTGTGATTGTGCTGTCTTCGTCGAGATGTCAAAATTGATCTATAAAATGTAAATGTGAGGCTGCAAAAATAAATTGTCTCGTCAGAATAACAAAGTCATTAATAAGGCGACGTGTATGTATAATGAAAGTACTTATCAATGTTTAAAAATTGCTTTGAGTTAATTAATAAATTTATAACGACTAAATGTTACTAATATTTTATATAATTATTATTATAATTTTTATTTTTATAATTATTTTAATAAATTTGTATTTAAATAAAATATTATTCTTATTCAAATTTATTAATTTAATTTATGATATAATTATTGTACATATATATTATACATTGATTTATTCAAACTAATTATATTTGTTCTTTATTTACTAATTACTATATGTCATATCTAATGGCGGGGCGGGGTTTGTACGGCCTGGTGGTGGTGAGCGCCAATTGTAATTTCAGTATAAACAACCTAATGCCAAATTCCAATCTTTTCTTTCCCGTCGGTGTTGCAATCTGGTGGATGACAACAAGAACCATATTTCCGTTTTGACGTCCCATTTGGTTTATAAATAATAATAATGAAGTTTGATCAGTTTTAAACTTATTTTTTATCAACATATTTATGGAGCACGCTATTCTTACAATAAAAGTAAAAGGGTAAAGTTGTTAAGTAAAAGTTTTGTTCATTGGGAAGTCGACTGCTAATTAGTAGAGTTGTGGCAAGAAACTAAGTTATGACAGCTCGACTTAAATAACTTATAATTTTTAATTTTTTACTTTTTATCGTTGCTATTTGGACATTTTCAATAAATGAAATATAACGTAGCTGTTTTAATTATGGGAGTAAAAATTTATGTGATTAAATATTTATGTTTAATTATATTAATTTTATTTTAATTATATTCCAATCGGAATATATGAAGTTTATAACTATGCAGGCCCCAAAACCGTAAACACGGAATAAAGCTTTCATACAAATGGTATGGACATTTTTTTGGGTAATTTTTTGTTTGCCTTTATTTATGTATAACAAATAAATAAAGTTCGTGCTCAGGAGACCAAAATTAACTTTTGGTCTCCTGAGCACGAATTTTGTTTATTTATCTTTAATTTCGATAAATTGTTTTTATTTTTATGGTAGTTTTCATTCGGAATTTTACCATTTTCCGCTGTGATGTCTTTAATTTGATGAACGTCCTATAAAATATATAGTTATTTCGTTCGTTTTCAACTTTATGTTATCCACTCTTCATGCATACACATAAACTTTGTTCTATATATTATACAACGATAGTCAAATTAAAGACATAATAGCGGGAAATGGTAAAATTTTGACAGATAACTTAAAACTGAAAAACAATTTATCAAATTTAACCGGAGACCAACAATTTAGTTTAAGCTTCTTTGCATGTTCAATGTAAAAGAAGCTTATATGCTCGCCTGTAATATCCGTCCGTCCGCGACTCTTTCTCATCTGGAATGCTAAATACAGTAGAAAATGTTGTATTGACATTGAAATTGTAGTTGCTCACGTTGTGTTCTAACTTTAATGGAATCCCTTTTAAAAATAAGATTCCGAAAAATTTAAAAATTATATTTTATTTAATTTAAAAAGTTGTACATTTAGGTTTTTATAGTTTTTTTGTGAAATTAATTAACTATTTTTTATGTGGAAGACACAAAGTATTATTGTTATTATTTATGTGGTAAGTGTCAAATTTTTAAATTTATAATTAGCGCATCTTTTGATTATTTCTTCAACTTTTGAGAATTTGCCAAGCAGTAAGTAAACAAATTTGTAAACCTGCTACATTAAAAATCTTCTTTTCAACGTTGGTTCGTAATATCTCACACTCTTAGAATAAAAATGGCTATACTTTGCCGAATATTACTAATATTACAATATATGTTTGTTGAATATGAAAAATTGATTGCTTGAAATTGAACCGGAGCTATCCGGTTTCAGACATCTAGCGATCGTACGGCACAACACAATTCTAATCGACTTCTAATCTACAAGAGGAAGGATAAAGGCTTAATAGGTTTAATGGATAACGATGGTATTGGTCTTCATATTATTATTTCACAAGCATCTGTAGATTTCCTGAAATTTAATTCTAAATTAATAGTTTCTGGCTTCCTAAATAATATAAACATTTATTAATTTAATCCTTTGCAACTCCACAACTTATAGTAGAATTTCCTCGAACCATATAGTTATTTGAATTATATTAAAAAATACTCTAAAATCCATTAGTATTTAATCCGTGAATTGGGCAAACCACGAAATAACAAAAAAAAATCTTTCAAAAAAGTTGCAAAATATTAGTGAGGAATCCCAAAGGCAATAATTCCTGGAAAACTATTAATGTTATTCAATGCCAGATTAACTACCGGAGCCCATTTCGCAAAATAATACCTGACTAATTTCTGTCATATTTCTGTCATGCTCTACAATTTGACATGAAGTTCTACAATTTGACTATTCTGAATGGAACTTGGCCATATCCCAACCAAATATTGCCCAATCATGTATACAGAACCGAGTGGGGATGGATAAAAATGGATTTTAGAGAAGTTCTGAAATTTGATTTTAATTAAGAAAATTATAAACCAATTAAATAAACATTAAAAGCTGTTAATAATAAATAATAATAACGCCTATCAATATATATACATATTATTTATTTACAATACATCCAACAACATTGGATCAAATTTAAATTTGATTACATTGGACCAAATTTAAATTTTTTTTAATATCATTTTTGGTGTTGGTGTGATGAAATTTTTGAATTTACAAAAATTTTAGTTTAAAAAGTGAAACCACGAAGAACCGGTTTTGTAGGTAAAGGGGAAAGGAAAGGGTGTACGCCATAAAAGTTACTGGTATCAAGTTACTGTAGTGTGGATTAGGTGATTCGTAGTAAAGAAAGCAAAAAAAAAAAACATGTGGTGTTCTCGAGCAGTAGAAGATTATCGTTGAACGGTGACAGACGTGCATATTAAGTGTACAAATATAATACATAACAAATATAATTAGTTTGAATAAATCTACTATATATGTACAATAATTATATCATAAATTAAATTAATAAATTTGAATAAGAATAATATTTTATTTAAATACAAATTTATTAAAATAATTATAAAAATAAAAATTATAATAATAATTATATAAAATATTAGTAACATTTAGTCGTTATAAATTTATTAATTAACTCAAAGCAATTTTTAAACATTGATAAGTACTTTCATTATACATACACGTCGCCTTATTAATGACTTTGTTATTCTGACGAGACAATTTATTTTTGCAGCCTCACATTTACATTTTATAGATCAATTTTGACATCTCGACGAAGACAGCACAATCACAAAACTTCACAAAAAAATTTACTTTGGCAATATCATTTTTTAACAGGAATTTAAATTTGATTGGTATCAAATACAAACTATTTTAAAAAACTTCTACTCACGAAGAATTCACATTCACTATAATATTTTCTAACCATAAACGATCTTAATGTGCGAGAAATCCTTTTTGTAAAATCCTTTTTTGTGTAAGTATATTAGAATGTTCCTATAAAAATTGTTTGGTTAGTATGTTTTCTTTTTATTATGACAACCACTACACCAAGCGATTTTATCAAAAGACCTTTTCTGATTTGTGTATGTTTCATTTTGATATGTGGCGAATTTATATTTCTATCTAGTTCTTTTTTACTGAAAAATATTTTTCATTAAGGTTTTTGTGTAAATTATCAAATTTTTAAAAGATTATTAGAAGGAAAACAAATTGATTATTTACAACAATTTAAAAATTTACATTGCAACTTGACACACAGCCCGATTTTACAAGTAAGATAAAGACAGAATTTTTAGAGTTTAAAATTGCGCTCGTATTATTCAATGTATTTTGGTGTAATGTGAATTCAGTTTGCGCAAGGGTGCTGCAAAAGCTAAGCAAAAGCTTCTCTCAAAACAATAAACATGTTTGGCGCATCCAAGTATCTATATATAGTCATACGTCGTTGATTCTATGCAGTTTTTATGCAAGCTTATAAAATTATCAAATCAAATTATCTATCAAATTATTACCATTCAATGTTTGTTCAAATAAATAGATTGATTAATTAATTAATCATTTAAACAATTTTTACCGGATTGAACCAATGAATGCTATCTTCAAAATGCAAAAACAATTGATCAAAAGTGGAGATAAATAAACAAAATTCACGTTCATAATAATGAAAATTTATTTTGCCTTCAATAATTCAATAATGTGTACATTTTATAAGCCTACATACACACCAACTTATTAGTTTTTGATTTGGCCATATACGTATAGTGTCACTACTTTTAAAATTATAAAACCGTATTCTGGTGACATCTAGCGGATGAAATATCAACGTTTCGTACTAAATATTTTAATGTACTAAACTATTCCGGTTGGTTTCTGTACATTTATTGTAGTTTCTTATCAGAATCCATCTGGGAATACGAATTGGAATTTAAAATACAATAAAAGTGTTTATTGTACAATTATATACAATCGTTTCAAACAAAATTTTATAAATAAGATTATAAAATTGATTCAAGATTGTATGTTGAACTAAAATTTTGATTAAATATTTTAAATAATACTTAGATTTTCTTCTCAGAGATTGAGTTCCGCTTTGAAGTGGCGCTAGCGCCTAAAATAGTTTTAAAATGTAAATGTAATGCAAATTCCTTTCAAATTATTGTTATCAATTGTGAGTTTGAGCGAAAAGAGATGTATACTCAGGTTCCGTGAGCACTTCTAATAGGTTGCTAAATAACTCATCCGGTCAACCTGTTTGCTACTTTCCAACCAGATCATGAATTTTTAAATTTATAATTAGAGTTTGGACCAAAATGGTAAACGGCCATTAACACACCTTCCCAGAGATTTGGACTCAGGTTCCGTGAGCACTTCTAATAGGTTGCTAAATTGCTCATCCGGCCAGCCTGATTGCCACTTTCCAACCAGATCAGCAAATTTGCAACGAATTTTTGAATTTATAATTAGAGTTTGAACGAAAAAGGTAAACGGCCATTAACACGCCTTCCCAGAGATTTGGACTCAGGTTCCGTGGGCACATCTAATAGGTTGCTAAATTGCGCAACTGGTTAGCTTGTTTGCTGTTTTCCAACTAGATCAGCAAATTTCCAACGAATTTTTGAATTTATAATTTGAGTTTGGACGAAAATGGTAAATGGCCATTAAGACGCCTTCCCAGAGATTTGGACTCAAGTTCCGTTAGCACTTCTAATAGGTTGCTAAATTGCTCATCCGACCAGCCTGATTGCCACTTTCCAACCAGATCAGCAAATTTGCAACGAATTTTTAAATTTATAATTAGAGTTTGGACCAAAATGGTAAACGGCCATTAACACGCCTTCCCAGAGATTTGGACTCAGGTTCCATGGGCACTTCTAATAGCTCGCTAAATTGCTCATCCGGCCAGACTGATTGCCGCTTTCTAACCAGATCAGCAAATTTGCAACGAATTTTTGAATTTATAATTAGAGTTTGAACCAAAATGGTAAACGGCCATTAACACGCCTTCCCAGAGATTTGGACTCAAGTTCCGTAAGCACTTCTAATAGGTTGCTAAATTGCTCATCTGGCCAACTTGATTCCCGCTTTTCAACTAGATCAGCAAATTTGCAACGAATTTTTGAATTTATATTTAGAGTTTGAACCAAAATGGTAAACGGCCATTAACACGCCTTCCCAGAGATTTGGACTCAGGTTCCGTGGGCACTTCCAATAGCTCGCTAAATTGCTCATCTGGCCAGACCGATTGCCGCTTTCTAACCAGATCAGCAAATTTGCAACGAATTTTTGAATTTATAATTAGAGTTTAGAATTTTTGAATTTATAATTAGAGTTTGAACCAAAATGGTAAACGGCCATTAACACGCCTTCCCAGAGATTTGGACTCAAGTTCCGTTAGCACTTCTAATAGGTTGCTAAATTGCTCATCTGGCCAACTTTATTCCTGCTTTCCAACCAGATCAGCAAATTTGCAACGAATTTTTGAATTTATATTTAGAGTTTGAACCAAAATGGTAAACGGCCATTAACACACCTTCCCAGAGATTTGGACTCAAGCTCCATGAGCACTTCTAATAGGTTGCTAAATTGCTCATCCGACCAACTTGATTCCCGCTTTCCAACCAGATCAGCAAATTTGCAACGAATTTTTAAATTTATAATTAGAGTTTGGACCAAAATGGTAAACGGCCATTAACACACCTTCCCAGAGATTTGGACTCAGGTTCCATGAGCACTTCTAACAGGTTGCTAAATTGCTCATCTGGCCAGACTGATTGCCACTTTCAAAACAGATCAGCAAATTTGCAACGAATTTTTGAATTTATAATTAGAGTTTGAACCAAAATGGTAAACGGCCATTAACACGCCTTCCCAGAGATTTGGACTCAGGTTCCATGGGCACTTCTAATAGCTCGCTAAATTGCTCATCCGGCCAGACTGATTGCCGCTTTCTAACCAGATCAGCAAATTTGCAACGAATTTTTGAATTTATAATTAGAGTTTAGAATTTTTGAATTTATAATTAGAGTTTGAACCAAAATGGTAAACGGCCATTAACACGCCTTCCCAGAGATTTGGACTCAAGTTCCGTAAGCACTTCTAATAGCTCGCTAAATTGCTCATCCGGCCAGACTGATTGCCGCTTTCTAACCAGATCAGCAAATTTGCAACGAATTTTTGAATTTATAATTAGAGTTTGGACCAAAATAGTAAACGGCCATTAACACGCCTTCCCAGAGATTTGGACTCAAGTTCCGTAAGCACTTCTAATAGGTTGCTAAATTGCTCATCTGGCCAACTTGATTCCCGCTTTCCAACCAGATCAGCAAATTTGCAACGAATTTTTGAATTTATAATTAGAGTTTGAACCAAAATGGTAAACGGCCATTAACACGCCTTTCCCAGAGATTTGGACTCAGGTTCCATGGGCACTTCTAGATCAGCAAATTTGCAACGAATTTTTGAATTTATAATTAGAGTTTGAACCAAAATGGTAAACGGCCATTAACACGCCTTTCCCAGAGATTTGGACTCAGGTTCCATGGGCACTTCTAATAGCTCGCTAAATTGCTCATCTGGCCAGACTGATTGCCACTTTCCAACCAGATCAGCAAATTTCCAACGAATTTTTGAATTTATAATTTGAGTTTGGACGAAAATGGTAAATGGCCATTAACACGCCTTCCCAGAGATTTGGACTCAAGTTCCGTTAGCACTTCTAATAGGTTGCTGAATTGCGCAACTGGTTAGCTTGTTTGCTGTTTTCCAACTAGATCAGCAAATTTCCAACGAATTTTTGAATTTATAATTTGAGTTTGGACGAAAATGGTAAATGGCCATTAAGACGCCTTCCCAGAGATTTGGACTCAAGTTCCGTTAGCACTTCTAATAGGTTGCTAAATTGCTCATCCGACCAGCCTGATTGCCACTTTCCAACCAGATCAGCAAATTTGCAACGAATTTTTAAATTTATAATTAGAGTTTGGACCAAAATGGTAAACGGCCATTAACACGCCTTCCCAGAGATTTGGACTCAGGTTCCATGGGCACTTCTAATAGCTCGCTAAATTGCTCATCTGGCCAGACTGATTGCCGCTTTCTAACCAGATCAGCAAATTTGCAACGAATTTTTGAATTTATAATTAGAGTTTGGACCAAAATAGTAAACGGCCATTAACACGCCTTCCCAGAGATTTGGACTCAAGTTCCGTAAGCACTTCTAATAGGTTGCTAAATTGCTCATCTGGCCAACTTGATTCCCGCTTTCCAACCAGATCAGCAAATTTGCAACGAATTTTTGAATTTATAATTAGAGTTTGAACCAAAATGGTAAACGGCCATTAACACGCCTTCCCAGAGATTTGGACTCAGGTTCCATGAGCACTTCTAATAGCTCGCTAAATTGCTCATCTGGCCAGACTGATTGCCACTTTCCAACCAGATCAGCAAATTTGCAACGAATTTTTGAATTTATAATTAGAGTTTGAACCAAAATGGTAAACGGCCATTAACACGCCTTCCCAGAGATTTGGACTCAAGTTCCGTAGGCATTTCTAATAGGTTGCTAAATTGCTCATCTGGCCAACTTGATTCCTGCTTTCCAACCAGATCAGCAAATTTGCAACGAATTTTTGAATTAATATTTAGAGTTTGAACCAAAATGGTAAACGGCCATTAACACGCCTTCCCAGAGATTTAGACTCAGGTTCCATGCGCACTTCTAATAGCTAGCTAAATTGCTCATCTGGCCAGACTGATTGCCGCTTTCTAACCAGATCAGCAAATTTGCAACGAATTTTTGAATTTATAATTAGAGTTTGGACCAAAATGGTAAACGGCCATTAACACGCCTTCCAGAGATTTGGACTCAAGTTCCGTTAGCACTTCTAATAGGTTGCTAAATTGCTCATCCAACCAGCCTGATTGCCACTATCCAACCAGATCAGCAAATTTGCAACGAATTTTTGAATTTATAATTAGAGTTTGAACAAAATGGTAAACCGCCATTAACACGCCTTCCCAGAGATTTGGACTCAGGTTCCGTTAGCACTTATAATAGGCTCTTGAGTTGCGCATCTGGTTAGCTTGTTTGCTGTTTTCCAACCAGATCAGCAAATTTGCAACGAATTTTTGAATTTATAATAAGATTTTGGACGAAAATGGTAAATGGCCACTAACACGCCTTCCCAGAGATTTGGACTCAAGTTCCGTTAGCACTTCTAATAGGTTGCTAAATTGCTCATCCGACCAGCCTGATTGCCACTTTCCAACCAGATCAGCAAATGTGCAACGAATTTTTGAATTTATAATTAGAGTTTGGACCAAAATGGTAAATGGCCATTAACACACCTTCCCAGAGATTTGGACTCAGATTCCATGGGCACTTCTAATAGGTTGCTAAATTGCTCATCCGACCAGCCTGATTGCCACTTTCCAACCAGATCAGCAAATGTGCAACGAATTTTTGAATTTATAATTAGAGTTTGGACCAAAATGGTAAATGGCCATTAACACACCTTCCCAGAGATTTGGACTCAGATTCCATGGGCACTTCTAATAGCTTGCTAAATTGCTCATCTGGCCAGACTGATTGCCGCTTTCTAACCAGATCAGCAAATTTGCAACGAATTTTTGAATTTATAATTAGAGTTTGAACAAAATGGTAAACCTCCATTAACACGCCTTCCCAGAGATTTGGACTCAGGTTCCGTGGGCAATTCTAACAGGTTGCTAAATTGCTCATCCGGCCAGACTGATTGCCACTTTCCAACCAGATCAGCAAATTTGCAACGAATTTTTGAATTTATAATTAGAGTTTGAACCAAAATGGTAAACGGCCATTTAAATGGCAATTGGCAATTAACATGATAAATTAATTTATTATAATACAAGCCTATATAAAACTAATAATTTCGAGTAAATTTATCAATCAATTTTGAAGTATTTTAATCATTTTAGGAGTAAGGTATGATGAATACTTTACTCAAGTGATAATAATTCTTGAATGAATCTTATTATACTTTATTTAAAAAGAGATATTACAAATTAACAACCGTATTCTACATATTATTCTAACATAATTATAAATACAATACTTTTCTTTCCTCCAAATAAACCGTTACTTTAATTTGTTAAATCGTACAAAGAAATTTTTTACTTTACATGTACAAAACTACAATTAGATTAACTTTTAGAACTAAAATTTCCAATTGGAATGGCTATGTTTTCTAATTAGATTTAGAATTAACAGTGTGAAACTAACACATACAAAAAAGTGTGGATTTGTGTAAAAACGGCATACGCATAAGCTCTACAGTGATGCGTTCATGGCTCTACCAGAAAAATGGCAAAAGGTCATCGATCAAAATTGCACATATTTGGTTTAATAAAGTTCATTTGAATTAAGAAAATTTTTATTTCAATATCACCCAAAAAAGGCCACGAACTTTTTCCTTAACCTATTATGTATTATAATATAACCACTAGTGCCTATAAATTGATCGGACGGCTTAGATCTGTTTAGGATTTTTAACATTTTTTTACTTGTCAAATCCATCTTATGATATAATATGATATTGTATGATATGATATGGTATGATATGATATGATACGACATGATATGATATGATATGATTTGATATGATATGATATATGATATATGATATAAGATATATGATATATGATATATGATAAATGATATATGATATACGATATATGATATATGATATATGATATGTGATATATGGTATATAATATATGATATATGATATATGTTATATGATATATGATATATGATATATGATATATGATATATTATATATGATATATGATATATGATATATGATATATGATATATGATATATGATATATGATATATGATATATGATATATGATATATGATATATGATATATGATATATGATATATGATATATGATATATGATATATGATATATGATATATGATATATGATATATGATATATGATATATGATATATGATATTGTTATAACCTACTTTTATACGCATATATATTTATTACATTATGTTATTATTATTCTTATTACTTACATTATAACTATAATTTCTTCATTCAATACTTCCACCTAACTTGTTATATATGGTATTGGAAGTTAGTTCTACACATACATATTTATTATGGATTATCTCTTATACTTACCTGGAAATGTATGAAATATGTATGTATGTGTGTTCTATGTATTTCATTCTTTATAACTGTAAACAAATCGGTATTTATATATAATAATTTAATCTAATTATATTATCGGATGATAAAACAAAAATTGGAACTCTCGAGCATTCGATTGATAGCATTGGTTGAGAAAACAAGGCTTGAAATAAGTGTCAGTGGTCAGTTCTAAATAAAAACCAAAATTGTAAAAGGATTAAATTATCAAAATACGAAATTGTAAGTTGTAAAAAAAATACGAAATCTGTTAATTAAAAAAAAAATTACAACAAAAAAAAAACAACAAAATCTTTCGAGTTTCATTAATCCGCAAACCTAACAATATATGATATATGATATATGATATATGATATATGATATATGATATATCATATATCATATATGATATATGATATATCATATATGATATATGATATATTATATATGATATATGTTATATAATATATGATGTATGATATGTGGTATATGATATATGATATATGATATATGATATATGATACATGATATATGAAATATGATATATGATATAGGATATATGATATATGATATATGATATATGATATATGATATATGATATATAATATATGATATATGATATACGATCTATGACCTTTGATCTATGATATATGATCTATGATCTATGATCTATGATCTATGATCTATAGTCTATGATAAATGATCTATGATCTATGATCAATGATCTATGATCTATGATCTATGATTTATGATCTACGATCTATGATCTATGATCTATGATATATGATATATGATATATGATATATGATATATGATATATGATATATGATATATGATATATGAAACATGATATATGATATATGATATATGATATATGATATATGATATATGATATATGATATATGATATATGATATATGATATATGATATATGATAAATGATAAATGATAAATGATATGTGATATATGATATATGATATATGATATAGGATATATGATATATGATATATGATATATGATATATGATATATGATATATGATATATGATATATGATATATGATATATGATATATGATATATGATATATGATATATGATATATGATATATGATATAATTATGATATATGATATATGATATATGATATATGATATATGATATATGATATATGATATATGATATATGATATGTGATGTATGATATATGATGTATGATATATGATATATGATATATGATTTATGATCTATGATCTATGATCTATGATCTATGATCTATGATATATGATATATGATATATGTTATATGATATATGATATATGATATATAATATATGATATATGATATATGATATATGATTTATGATATATGATATATGATATATGATATATGATATATGATATATGATATATGATCAATGAACTATGATCTACGATCTATGATCTATGATCTATGATCTATGATCAATGATCTATGATCTATGATATATGATCTATGATCTATGATCAATGATCTATGGTCTATGATCTATGATATATGATATATGATATATGATATATGACATATGATATATGATATATGATATATAATATATGATATATGATATACGATATATGATATATGATATATGATATATGATATATGATATATGATATATGATATATGATATATGATATATGATATATGACATATGATATATGATATACGATATATGATATATGATATATGATATATGATATATGATATATGATATATGATATATGATATATGATATATGATATATGATATATGATATATGATATATGATATATGATATATGATATATGGTATATGATATATGATATATGATATATGATATATGATATATGATATATGATATATGATATATGATATATGATATATGATATATGGTATATGTATGATATATGATATATGATATATGATACATGATATATGATATATGATATATTATATATGATATATGATATATCATATATCATATATGATGTGTGATATATGATGTATGATATATGATATATGATATATGATATATGATATATGATATATATACTATATATGATATATGATATATGATATATGATCTATGATATATGATATATGATATGATATGATATGATGTGATGTGATGAGGTGCGATATGATATGATATGATATGATAGGATATGATATGATATGATATAATATAATATAATATTCATGTTTACGAGCAATTAAAATTTAAATAACAGGTAAACTGGATTGGTCTTCTATTCAGCCACTAACATGAACAATTATAGCAAACCCTTTGATACTTATTACTTACATTATAACTATAATTTCTTCATTCAATACTTCCACCTAACTTGTTATATATGGTATTGGAAGTTAGTTCTACACATACATATTTATTATGGATTATCTCTTATACTTACCTGGAAATGTATGAAATATGTATGTATGTGTGTTCTATGTATTTCATTCTTTATAACTGTAAACAAATCGGTATTTATATATAATAATTTAATCTAATTATATTATCGGATGATAAAACAAAAATTGGAACTCTCGAGCATTCGATTGATAGCATTGGTTGAGAAAACAAGGCTTGAAATAAGTGTCAGTGGTCAGTTCTAAATAAAAACCAAAATTGTAAAAGGATTAAATTATCAAAATACGAAATTGTAAGTTGTAAAAAAAATACGAAATCTGTTAATTAAAAAAAAAATTACAACAAAAAAAAAACAACAAAATCTTTCGAGTTTCATTAATCCGCAAACCTAACAATATATGATATATGATATATGATATATGATATATGATATATGATATATCATATATCATATATGATATATGATATATCATATATGATATATGATATATTATATATGATATATGTTATATAATATATGATGTATGATATGTGGTATATGATATATGATATATGATATATGATATATGATACATGATATATGAAATATGATATATGATATAGGATATATGATATATGATATATGATATATGATATATGATATATGATATATAATATATGATATATGATATACGATCTATGACCTTTGATCTATGATATATGATCTATGATCTATGATCTATGATCTATGATCTATAGTCTATGATAAATGATCTATGATCTATGATCAATGATCTATGATCTATGATCTATGATTTATGATCTACGATCTATGATCTATGATCTATGATATATGATATATGATATATGATATATGATATATGATATATGATATATGATATATGATATATGAAACATGATATATGATATATGATATATGATATATGATATATGATATATGATATATGATATATGATATATGATATATGATATATGATATATGATAAATGATAAATGATAAATGATATGTGATATATGATATATGATATATGATATAGGATATATGATATATGATATATGATATATGATATATGATATATGATATATGATATATGATATATGATATATGATATATGATATATGATATATGATATATGATATATGATATATGATATAATTATGATATATGATATATGATATATGATATATGATATATGATATATGATATATGATATATGATATATGATATGTGATGTATGATATATGATGTATGATATATGATATATGATATATGATTTATGATCTATGATCTATGATCTATGATCTATGATCTATGATATATGATATATGATATATGTTATATGATATATGATATATGATATATAATATATGATATATGATATATGATATATGATTTATGATATATGATATATGATATATGATATATGATATATGATATATGATATATGATCAATGAACTATGATCTACGATCTATGATCTATGATCTATGATCTATGATCAATGATCTATGATCTATGATATATGATCTATGATCTATGATCAATGATCTATGGTCTATGATCTATGATATATGATATATGATATATGATATATGACATATGATATATGATATATGATATATAATATATGATATATGATATACGATATATGATATATGATATATGATATATGATATATGATATATGATATATGATATATGATATATGATATATGATATATGACATATGATATATGATATACGATATATGATATATGATATATGATATATGATATATGATATATGATATATGATATATGATATATGATATATGATATATGATATATGATATATGATATATGATATATGATATATGATATATGGTATATGATATATGATATATGATATATGATATATGATATATGATATATGATATATGATATATGATATATGATATATGATATATGGTATATGTATGATATATGATATATGATATATGATACATGATATATGATATATGATATATTATATATGATATATGATATATCATATATCATATATGATGTGTGATATATGATGTATGATATATGATATATGATATATGATATATGATATATGATATATATACTATATATGATATATGATATATGATATATGATCTATGATATATGATATATGATATGATATGATATGATGTGATGTGATGAGGTGCGATATGATATGATATGATATGATAGGATATGATATGATATGATATAATATAATATAATATTCATGTTTACGAGCAATTAAAATTTAAATAACAGGTAAACTGGATTGGTCTTCTATTCAGCCACTAACATGAACAATTATAGCAAACCCTTTGATACTTGTTAGTCCCGAAAATGGTGCTGGTCCCTAATTACAAATTCTGATATTTTAAAAACTTTACTGATACTCATAGAACAAACATCAGCCGAAACAGTGTAATCTGCGAAGATAGTGATGAAAGGAGTCATGAATTTAACCATATTTTCCTTTATTTCACTGCATTACATTGGGGTTTTGATAAACCTGCATTCAGAATAAAATCGTTTGCAGAGGAAAATGTCCCATGAAAAAGTTTAGTATAGTCTTCAAGGTGTTGTCATGGTTTAAATTCACTTGAATCTTTTCTCGGCAGGTGGAACAGTTGTACCACCTTGATTGTTCATAATGTACTGGATGATATATTATAGCACGACATTGTCAATGGCAGTGTGTGGCTACTTCAGGCTGTATATTTTCCGCCAGAAGGATAGTAGCATATTGTCCAAGTAAATATGCCAAATCACGATCAAAAAGGATTAATCCGGCACCAGCCTCTAAAAGAATTTCTATCATCGAAATAACTTAATGATTAAAATTGTGGCATTTGGATCGAGTTCGAATCTTGAAGAAGGCAGAATTTGTTAGAGTACAGAACCTATCGGTCGATTAATTTTTCATATCACTTCTATAGATAGGAAAAAGCAACTGTTCACGTGAACCTTTAGTCTTATACGGTCCCGATTTTGCTAGCAACGGCTTGACAACGTAGTACGTGTGTGAACCACGAGACAGATTATTTACCATATTTGCTTCCGCTCATCTTTAATAATAAAGCCCTAGTACATATTCCAATGCACATCTTAAATAAGTTTATTTAATCAAATGTTGTTTGTTTCGAATAATTTTTGATTATAAAAATTCCAATAATTAACAATTAAATTCACCGCAAGTTCATTCCCAAAATTCAATTTAACTGCAAATTAATTTTAATAAAATCTAGAAAATTGAAATTATTCAATCTATATAAAAATAATATTATGATTTAAATTTTAGAAAATTAATTAAAATAATATTAGTAATAATAAATAAAAAATTTAAATTCCATTATTTTATATATTCATACATTTATATGTATGCAAATCGAGTTCATATGTATGTATGTATAAATCAATAAGAAAATTATTTGGTTTTCAAATCATGAAGATTTAAAATTATTCCAATTAATATTTATTTATTAATTTTAATAATTTTATGTTATTTTGCTACATCAACCCGCACCACCAACCCCACCACATTATTATTTTACAAACATGTGTACAATTTAATATTAAATTCGATATTCAGGTAGTAGAACACATTTCTATGAATTTTCACTTCATAATCAATTCGAATGTATATGCCACCCACCTACAATATACAAATAAAAAGGGTGAGTTTGACTGGCGTGAGAGTGATTGAGTAATTCTAAATACGTAGAACAATTAAACATTTTTGACAATATTTAGGCTAATCTTAAATGTTTTATAAGTGACTCAATCTATATTTAATTTGAAATTATAATCATTTTAATAACTGATTTCTACGAACTATTATTGCCTGCCTATATATAAATGTACGAGTATCTACAGGGTGAGCTTTTTAATAAATGCGAGGCTTTTATTTCGGTGCAACGTAGAAGAAAAATACTTTTAATAAAAATTGTTCAGAATCAAGGAGGACGTTCAGTGATGATCTTGAATGGCCTTGAATTAGATTATTATTAGATTAGATTTATTGATAGATTGACATAACAATTTTAGTAGAGATAATGCACATATGGAAGCATAATAAATGAACATCAACAAAAAAATACTTCCATTAGGCATAAAAACCTCAGATTTTTTCAAAAACCAAATCCACTCCATGCAAATACCTTCCATGTTGAGCTCAAGCTCATTTATTACGGAGGATACTGCAAGAAGTGAATACTTACAAGCTACGTACAAAAACAATATAAATAAATATAAAAATATTATTATACAAATGTATTGTCATTCAAGCGCGCCACGCTAAATAACTCGTTTTAAAAGATCTAAGCGACGCCGATCTCTTAATATCTAATGGAATAGAATTCCAAAGAGAAATACCTCTAACAGAAAACGAAGTATTTAGAGACCTACACAAGTTGGGAAGTAAACGTAAATTTGAAGAATAAGACCTACTGAACAATAACTTATTAAATATATAGGAAGGTTGCTTAGTCCTGAGAAGCTTAAAAATTAAAAGGGAACCGCGAAGTTCATAAAAATCAACTAAATTACAACCCAGAATCAAATTCAAAAAGGGCGAAATGTGATCATATTTCCTAATACTAAAAACGAAACGAGTACAACCATTGAAACATCTTTGGAGAACATTCATACTCTCCTGAAGCATACCAAACAAAACAACATCCCCAAATAGAAAATGTGGAAGAAGGTGCGAGAGGAACATACGCTTTTTAAAATTACTATCAGAAAGTTGTTGGAACTTTCTACAAACAACTAAGCATTCCAAAAACCCGTTTGCTAACCTTAGTCAAATGATCACCCCAAGTAAGAGTTTTATTGAAAATTAACCCTAAATTTCTAACTGTATTAGAGAGTGGAATTAAAGAATCACCGAGAAAAATTCCAGGAAAAGAGGAAGTATCTACAGATTTTTTATAAATTATAATAGACTGAGATTTATTAGCATTAAGAGCAGGCCCGTTAGATAGTGACCAATTATAAATTAATAATTCTTACCAAATCCTCATTAATAAGAGAAATATTAGAGTTAATAGAATGATTATCTAAGCGACTACTCCTATAAATTTGTACATCATCAGCAAAAATATGAAAAGAAGAATGGCGAATCGAATATGCAACGTCATTAATGTACATTGAGAAGGTACACGAACCGACCCCTGAGGAACGCCAAAAGAGACAGGTAAGAAGTCAGAAAACGAATTGTCAAAAAGACTGCCTGAAAGCGACCCGAAATATAGTCTAAAATTAATTTAGCAGCAGAGAGAGAAAAATTAAAGTTCGAAATAAGCTTATTAAACAAAATTTGGTGATTAATTGAATCGAACGCTTTAGAAAAATCCAACAAAGTAAGGCAAGTCATTTCTCTTTTACTCATACTACGACGAATATCATCACAAACATTCAGTAAAGCAGTGGTAGTATCGTGGAATCTTCTAAAACCCGATTGAAAAATAATAAGCAAATTAAAGCTATCGATATGAGATTGAATTTGGAGTTTTACTACCAATTCAAACGCCTTGGACAGAGAACTTAAAATACTAATAGGTCGGAAATGGGAAAGCTCAGAAGGATTGCTAATTTTAGGAACAGGAATAATTTTACTCAACTTCCACTGAGCGGGATAAAACGAGGTCGTTAAAATAAAATTAAAAATATGTAACAAGTATCTTGATACATTAGGAAAAATACGCTTAACAAATTTTAAACTAACCATATCTGGACCAGTGCATTGCGATTTAACTTCCCAAATTGCAGAATGCAAATGGGGAATAGATATATTTGCAAACGAAAAAGAATTTAGGGATTCTACGGATACTAAATCAATATTGGAAATAGCATGGGTGGAACTAGAATTACTCAGATTATGGTTAAAATCATTAGCTTTGAAATTTACCGAAGCACCCCCTTTGCAACTACCAAGGCTCAAATTGCGAACGTTACGTCAAAATATCGTAGATGGAAGTGAGCGATCTAACTTATCCTTGAAAAAATTTTTGCTTAGCGATACGAATTAAACTTACCACTCTATTTCGAGATTGCTTATAAGCTAGATAAGACCAAGTATTAGGGCTCATTTTCCAAAGACGATATTTGGAAAAACGAACAGAAATAGCATTCGAAATCTTTTGTGGCATCCAAGGGGGGGATCTAGGTCTAAAATAAACAGTAGTGAGAGGAACGCACTTATTAAATACATAATTAATAGAGGAGTTAAAATAGTCAATTTGATCGGTAGAAGTACTAAAAGAAAAAACATTGTCCCAACAAATAGAGCCACAAATTGATGAAAGGTGAGATTCATCAATTTTCGAAAAATCCCTAAAGCTGAAACTTTTAGGTTTAGGACGAGAGTAATGATTAACAGAAAAAACAAGAAGATCGTGATGAGAACCAATACCAAAAGACAATTGATTGAAAAAACAGATGGAATTATCAGCAGAAGCGACAACATGATCAATGAGAGAATAAGAACCACCACTTGCGGTTGCATAAGAGTATGTGGGTGCTTCAGTGTTATAAACTGAAAGATTAATGCTATTTAAGATATTTAAATAGCTACGAGAAAATAAAGTCTCTTGAGAAATATCAAAATTTAAATCACCCGAAATGAAAACCTCATCATACCGACAGGAAAACTAACTAAAAAGACAATCAATGTCTAAAAGCGATTTTTTAAATTGAGCATACAACCTCTTGTTCGTTTTAGGAGGATTATAAACCACACCAAAAACGAATTTCCGCTTATTGACGAAGACATTTAGAAAACGAAACTCAAAGTCAGAAACGAGCCTTTGAGAAATTGAGATCGGGGTACCGATACAACATTACATTTAATATGCTCGTTAACATAATTAACCGGTGGATTAGCTCTATCACGCCTGAACAAATTATAACCACCAATGGCCAACGCGGAATCGGGAATATCGGACGATAGAAACGTTTCCGATAAGCAAATGACATCAATTGGGACCCCATTAAAAGTATGACGAAGTTCGTCAATATTTAAAATAAGACTCTGGACGTTTAAACTAACCACATTAAGCAAATTGGAGCTAGTCCGAAGCATGGATTTAAGTAAAATGGAGGGCAAAGTAATACTTTCGGTGGACATCGCGAATCGTGGCGCACTTCAACAACAATACTTACATGCAATTTTTTTTACATAAATATTTAAGTTCTTCTTCAAAACCCAGGTTAGCTTCAAATATCAAATCTGAAACAAAACAAATAAAGACAAATAATACCAGCAATATAAAAGGTAATAGAGGAACGATACTTATCTAATCATAAACTCTTCAAACTATACTCGAGCCCCAAAACCCCCAAAATATATATATAAAAAATTTAATGGAAAAAAAAATTTAATTTGCTGGCAGTCGCAAAAAAACTAACACGCGCATCAGCTAGGCCTGCTAGGTAACTCAAACTCTTTAGTATTGGAGATATTGTCGAAAGTTACTTGTTTTAGAACATATTAGAACATATAGTTTTGAGTTCACATTTTTATTAAACAATTAGAAATAAATAAATAAATATTTGTTATTCATGCAAAATTTTTCGAAAAGTGTATGGTTTCAGAGATAAAAGCAAACATCTCTAAGTTCTAACGATGTTTCGTATTACCAGGAGATAAAAATAAACAAAATCAATTTTTCTTAATAAATCAAAGAATATTTGAGTTTGTTTATTTTTAGCTCCTGTTAATACCAAACAGTGTTAAAACTTAGAAAAAATTGTTTGGTTATATCTTTGAAAGCATTTACTTTCCGAAAAATTTTGTAAGAATATTTATTAATTTTTAAGTGTTTGATCAACAAATTAACTCAGAAGTTTAGGTTATAACTAAAAAAACTAACGTTCGTCAATATCTACAATACTAACGAGTTTCAAGGTCATTCAAGATCTCCACTAAAAAAACTCACCCGGTATATATATTGAAATCAAAATTAATGGGTCGTATTTGTTCAGCACACAGTATCGATTTTATTGCGCATAATATGACGCATAACAACACAAAATTAATTATTCCTTATTGTGTAATTATTTGTTTTAATTAAAGATAATATTTAACATTTAGAGATAAATAAATAAGGTTACGTCCTAAATACATTTACAATGTATGTACATAATGATTGATTTTTATAATTTTTAAATTTAGGCCCTTATTATGTTTCTCACCTCACCTCACCATACCTCAAAAATGTGAGGGGAAGTGATCACATCAATATTTTGGTACTGCAGTTGTCGTGGTGAGGTGATTAAACTATCAAATCGGTTCACCTACAAAATTTTGGTGATTGGTATAAAAATAACATGGTAAGTTTTTACGTCCCTTAAGCTAGCAGAACCTACACAGCAGAACATTATAAGAAAGTATGAATAATTATAGGCTAATAATAGGCTAATTAAATGCTCTAATAAAAAGTTTTGGGCTCCACGCCTTCCAACTAAAACGATAGGTTCTGCTAGAATTAGAAAAGGTTAGCAGAACACATATCAAAAAATGTTTGTGCTATAATGGTTGAAATGAATTTTTTAGTCTCAATGATAACTTTTGTCACTAACAAAATTGAATTTGAATTGCTTTAGTAAAACCCTTGTAAAAAGTTGTCCTCATATTGTCACTCTAAGGAAAATTTTTTACAAGTGTTTTACTAAAGAAATTCAAATTCAAAAAAAATTGATTTAAAAACAATTAAAGGTTAATTTTAGGCTAATTAAATGCCATATTTAATTTTTTTTATTCTGCTCATTCTAGAAAAAACATAAGGCTTTATCACTTCAAAGCTAGCATAACCCAAATCGAAAACCAAAATTAGAACCCAAAACAAGATCAATTAACAAACAAATAATTTTAGACTCATTATGGCCTAATCAAATGGCTAATTAAAAAATTTTGGGCTCCACTCGTTCTTGACTAAACATCAGGTCATTTTATCTAAAGCTAGCAGAACCCAAATCAAAAATCGGACTAAAACCGAAATTAGAACCCAAAACAAGATCAATTAATTTTTCAACAAGATTTTTTAATGAGGCTTGTGATTAGGCCATAATGAGCCTGAAATTATTTGTTTGTTAATTGATTTTGTTTTTGGTTCTAATTTCCGTTTTGGTCCGATTTTCGATTTGGGTTCTGCTAGTTTTGAAGTGATATAGCCTTATGCTTTTTCTAGAATGAGCAGAATAAAAAAATTTAAATGGGGCATTTAATTAGCCTAAAATTAACCTTTAATTTTCCAATTGTTTTTAAATTTTTTGGTTTTTTTAAACCATTTGGAACTGCTGTCAACCAAGCTCCCTAGTAACTGTCAGCCCAAAAAACAACTCCGATTTAAAGAAGCAGGCTCCTGTTGATGGTACGCCTCCAACATCTCAAACACCACAAACATCACATATTTTGAAATCATCAGTCGATATCAATCAACAAAGCTTTCAAAGACTTGAGTACCTAATTCTGGATGTGAAAAAATCTCTCCTTGACCAACTATCGGTGCATCGTGACCAAATAGTAAATTTATCAGCTGAAAATACGGAACTGAAAAACAGGGTCCAGGTTGCACAGGAAAACAACGAAGAGCTCCATCACACTATTAATCGCCTGGAAACGGAAGTTGAATATCTGAAAGAAAAAGACAATCTAAGCAACATTGTGATTTCTGGAATACCGGATAGATCGATTGATCCTCTTACCTTAACTGCAAACATTCTTAAAACAATCAAAGCCAACGTATCCAGTGACTATATAACCAGCGCACAATATATCGGCAGAGAACTCGTGTTACCATCCACCAGCACAGCATCCAAAACGCCTAATCATTTGCTCCTGGTCAAGCTTAAATCCATCATTGATGGTGAGATGGCAAGAGATAATAAAAAATGAGAAAGTATATAAAAATCTATTTTCGGATCAAATTGGATTCAAAACTGAAAATATCAAACAAATATTTATTCGAGATCATCTTACCGCTAATAAACTCCAACTATTTCGTGCTGCTCGGCAATTTAAAATGGCTAACCAATTCCAATTTTTCTGGACCACCAACAATCGGATTTTACTGAAAAAAGCACCACAGAGTAACACTATTCACATAAAAAGTTCAAACGATTTAGATAAAATTAAAAATTTGATTAATTAACTCAAATAGACTAATTTATCGCTTCACATAGAATTATTTTCATATCGATTTATTGATCACTAAACACTAAACACTATTATATTTATTTATTTTTAGTTAAAAACTTAAAATTGCACTATAAAATATCAACAAACAAAAACATAAACAAACGAGTCAGCTGTTTCGATTTATGACAGATAGAAATACACACATAAATACAAATGGCATTCCTCAAATAGCGGATCTAGTTGATAGCGTGAATTATGAACTCGGATTTAAGTGCGGTCGTAAAAAATTGGAAACGGGTTATGTAAATATTGTATATTTCAATATCAGGGGTTTGAAGTCGAAGATTCATGAGGTGGAAAATTTCTTATCGTTGTGTAATTATGGGACCGAAATCATTGTACTAGTTGAATCATGGATACAATCTGATGAGGTATGTTTAGTTAATTTCCATGGTCATAATACGTATCATAGTTGTCGTGCGGGTAAAGGAGGTGGAATATGTGTTTTAGTTAAAGAGAATATTAAATGCTCTGTAATTTTTGAAAAAGATGAGCTGAAAAACAATTTTCTAGTTTTAAAACTGCTTAAGCAAAATATGCATTTAATCAGTATATATAGATGCCCGGGATCAAATGTTGATAATTTTTTAGAGTCCTTTCAAACTTTTAGATTCAAGAAACCCAAAAATTAGTAAATATTTAGATTTACTATCTGTAAATGGCTTCATGCTCATTAACAAATTAGCATCAAAATTTGCCACAAGAATATGCAACAGTACTTCCACTATTATAGATCATCAGTTTTGCATTGGAGGATGTATCATTCTCTGACCACAGAGCAATTCAATTAGTCTTAGATGTACAAGCTCGAGAATCTAAACAGACACAAGTATTTAAAATGTTAAATTATGATTTGGCTGCGAAAAATCGTTTTTGGCAAAGAGAGAATGTCGTGAAGGATTGCGTGCAATATAAGCGTGACACACGACGTGTGGGTCTGAAACAACCGTGGATGACCTTAGATTTATACCGGGATATCAAAACTAGGGAAAAATTATTTAAACTAACTGTAAAATACCCTGAGTGTGAACATTTAAAAGTTAAGTTCGATCTAATAAAATCCTCGATTGTAACCAGAGTACGGAAAGCTAAAAGAGATTTTTACGTAACTAGACTAGAAAATTGTATTGGAAGTTCCAAACAATTCTGGAATCTATTAAAGTTGGCCATTTATAATAAGACACGTGAAACTAAACCAAAAAATATTTCGGTTATTAAATGGCTCAGTTTGACTGAAGTTTGAGCAGATGTATTTGTCGTGGTTCCGATCATATCTTAAAGCTCGTCCTCAGGTTGTAGTTGTTAATCAAACAGAAAGTGATATGATGTGTCTCGCAAGGGGTGTACCACAAGGATCGATTCTTGGGCCGGTCCTTTTTAACATTTACATTAACGACATATGCAGAAAAAACTGTAAGGGCATATTTCAGCTATATGCTGATGATGCTGTTATAAAATATGAAAATACAAATCCTAAAGATCTTTTTGAAGATATGCAGATGGAATTGACGTTGCTAAACCTGTGGCTCAATGAAAACAAACTTCAATTAAATGCCAAAAAGACTAAGTATATGATAATTACAAATAAAAAAATATCAGAGGAAGTTATAAGAGAGTACAGGATTAGTTATGCGGGAATTCAGATCAATGATCCTGAGCTTTCAAAGCGGCAGCCCGAACGTGCAATAACCGCTCACTCCAATGGTACAAGAGGTTGATGCCCTACTTCATTTATCAACATCTGGTGCTCCAAGCGGTACTAGTTTTCCAAGAAGGGAACCGGATAGGGAAATAGAATCAGAATTAGACGTGACTCTCGCCAATGAAAGATCAACCACACTAGATAATAACGCCGTAATCCACCAAAATCATGTTCAAAACAACACAGATGCACAAATTAACACAGATGAACTGTATAAACCTCGGTATGGTTTATACTGTTGTTGTGTGGGTCGTTGAATCCAAATAAATTAGTTTTTGGTAAACTAAAAGGCACCAAGAAATCTCCGGCTCCAAGTACCAAATGAATAAAGCCAATAGGCTGCGGGTTCCACGTAACTGTGAGTAATCGGTAGTCCTGAATTGGAAAAGTTGGTTCTACTCTCCATACTATTCTCTGAAATTCTGTATGTGGTGGTGCAACTAATATCTGCCTGAACATTTTTTCCAGATTAGCGGTCATGACGTATCGATGGAAGCGAAACCGCAACAGAATTTGCTGGAGAGTCTGCTGTATTTGTGGTCTAAGTAGCAGATTTTGGTTCAATGATCGTCCTGTATTCGTCTTCGATGAACCATCAAAAACTACCCGCAGCTTGCTGGTGGTGCTGGTTTCCTTATATACGAAATGATGTGGTAAGTAGTATGCCAGGTTCCATGGTACGTCTATTTCGTCATTCGGTATACGTTCCATGAGGCGTAAATTTTGATACTCTCTCATGAATTCCATGTATGTTGTTTTAAGCTCTGGATTTCTGGCCAGCCGACGTTCGATGGCTTAGAGCCTTTTGATGGCGTATGATTTGGATTCTCCAGGCGGTGCAGCTTCCGGGTCAAATGGCAGAGCTACCATGAATCGTCCAAATTAATTCCTTCTGTAATTATGTAGAAAATGATTTTCACAATAAATTTCATTTGGGTTGTAGGGAGTAGTTGTTTTAATTTCCTCGATTTCCCAAAATCGAGTAAGTGTTTGATCAATGTTAATTGATGTACAAAGGTTTGTTAATCTTGTTGGTTCCTGGTTATTGAAAGTTCCCGATATTATCCAGCCTAGGATGGTTTTTTGGGCTATTAGGTTGGTTTTGGTGCTTTCGATGTGACCTGGTAAGATTAAGGTTAGGTATTGGTCACATCCAATCAGAAGTTCGACCTCGCCAGGTCTGTCAAATGTCGGGTCAGCTAGGTCCAAGTGGCAAAACTCTTCCCATTGGTGAGAACCAATGATTGTCTGTGGCTGCTGTGATGTGATGGCCGGTAATATCAGGCCTTCGAGGTAGAATGACTTTTTTGGTTGAATTCGTGAACAAATTTCCAGGTTGACCTTTCCTCTAGTTGTCCCGACTTTGGTTGATGATAAACTTTCTACTAATGTGCGTTGGTTGGTACGCTTCAGTCTTAGCTTCTGAACACATGCTTCCGAAATGAATGAAGCTAGACTTCCAGAGTCGAGTAATGCCCTACAAGTAAACAATTCATTATTCATCCTGCGAGTATTAACCAGAGCAGTTTGAAGCAATCCTGTACTATGGATCGTTGTTTGGCACGATTGAATGGCTCCACCAGACTGGGCGAGTAATGAACTTGTAGTTGCTGTGTCGTTTGGCCTGCCTGCAACCCTATCTTCCACTGTGTATACAGTGTCGAGATGAAGCATGGTGTGATGACGCTTGTAACACTTCCGACAAGATTTTTTAGACTTGCATATTGATACAAGATGGGAATCACTCAGACAATTATAACACCGATTTGCGCCTTGCATATATTCTGTCCTAGCAGTGGTACCCATATCCTTAAACTTCGGGCATTCATAAAGGTAGTGAATCTGATTGCATAAGTTACAGTTTTTGGTGGGGACAGTATGACTTTGGTGGCTGTTAGCACGCAATTGTTGTGGTTTTGCTGTAGGTTGGCAATGTTCCAAAGCATCTGCTCTTCTATTTAGGAATTCGATGAAAGCCTGCCAAGTGGGGAATACTGTTTTTGTCGTGACGTTCGCCCAACGTCCTCTTGTATCATCATCTAAAGCCATGGATCTCGACTTTCTGCAGTACTTCCTAGCGCTCTTATACCCCGGATTACCTCATCGGAGGTATCACACACATTTTGCAGATGTTTTGCTGTTGCAATTGATACCTTAGGTTGGGTCAGAAATGTTTTAATATATGAATTACTAGTGAGCTTCCTTTTACTGTACCTTTCCACCAGTTTTTGATACGCTTCAACATAATTGTTTTCCGTAATCGCCAGGTGTCGTAGCGAAGCACTTGCTTCTCCCTTAAGTGCGCCTTTTAGGTATTGGAATTTTTGCACACTCGATAAGTTTGGGTTGTCGTGCGCTGTTGCCATGAACATATCTTTAAATGACTGCCATTCCTGGTAGTTACCGTCAAATGTTGGTAGCGTTATTCGTGGTAGCTTGATTTCCCGTTGCGACTGGTGCACACTTCCAGAAATATCACTAGTAGTTGTGTTGTTTTGGTTTATAGTCTTTTGATGCTCTTCGTATATCCATCTATTTAGGTTTGACACTGCAGCGCAATACATTTCGTCACATTCAAGCGCCTGCGATTCAGTTTCTGCATCCCTTGCGAACAATTCATCCTCTACTTCTGAAAACGATTTCATGAGGTCGTGTAATTTGTCCAAACGTGCCTTGACACTCATGAGGTCTAAAGTATTAATTAACTTGTTTGCATAGTTTTGTATCACCTTTATTTGCTCCAATATGGTTTCGCGTCTGCGTCGATTTTTGGAGGCATTTTGCACTTTAACACTGGTTATTATTAGCATTAGTTATTAATTATTCGAGCACACTTTCAATTGTCAAATCCACAGTTTTAGGTTATAATAAGGTTCACTTCACTTTAAAACTTAAATTTGTATCGCGAATATAGTTCGAGCAATCAAAATTATACAATTTGCCAGCGAAATGTAGCAAAGTTGAAATTCACAACATAAATTTGTATGCCAATTTTGAAGTGAAGAATAAAAAAAATATTTCAAATGATTTGGTATCTAACTTTTATTAAACTTCTATGAATTACGAATGAAAGAGAAGTAAAGAAAAACCACAAACTAATAAAAAAAAAAATTATATACTTAAGGTTTTTAGTTGTCGGCGTTTTTCCTGGCTGCGAATTATCCAACTATCCGGCTCGAAGGACCAAACAATTATGTATAAACCTCGGTGTGGTTTATACTGTGGTTGTGTGGGTCGTTGAATCCAAATAAATTAGTTTTTGGTAAACTAAAAGGCCTCTGAAATTCTGTATGTGGTGGTGCACGTATCGATGGAAGCGAAACCACAACAGTATTTGCTGGAAAGTCTGCTGTATTTATGGTCCAATTAGCAGATTTTGGTTCAATGATCGTCCTGTATTCGTCTTCGATGAACCATGAACCACCAAATATTATTTGCAATACACGGAATCCATGTGGGTAACTGCAGCAGGGAAACTTTCGAATTTCAAAATGAAACTTTTCATACCGATTAAGCCCAATTTATGATAATTAGTGCTCACGGGAAAAATTAGTGCTAGTCCAGGAGCCGAAAAAACGGGAAAAGAAAATTTCAAATTTCGCCTGAAAGACGGAATAAATAAAATCCGATTTCTAGAAAAAAAAACAGAAATAATTTAAGCCTAATTTTAAAAGTTTTAAAACTAAAGGCCACTAAACTGATGAAATTTTTGCTTATTATAGAAATATGATTTTCAAAAATTTTCATTCTTAGCCGAGGAAAACCAAACTAGCCCCTGAAAGACACTATATTAAAAAACAAAATACAGAGGGATATCATTCAATAATATTTGTGTTGAACAACAAATTAAACAATAGAAATAAAATGATCTAAAGTCCAAGTCATAAGCAATTCAGATAGTATACTCCTGTCAGGTGTGTTAATTAGCATCCGGAATATATAGTGGCTGAATTTGTGCTAATCCAGAATTGGCTCAATTCCATTGAACAACAACCACCGTTGAACGAACAAGTTTCTGAGAAAAAGTGTTCTAGAAACCAATGAAATTGGCACGTCTGATTGCATATTCCGATTTAGTATGATCAGATCCATCCGAATACTATAGTGGCCTAATTTGAGCTAATAAAAAATTGGCCCAATTCCATTGAACATCAACGACTGTTGAATGAACAATTTTCTGACAAAAAGTGTTCGAGAAATCAATGAAGTTGGCACTTCTGATTGCATATTCCGATTAGGTTCATTCAAAATTGTTCAAGTATAAGACATAGGTAATACAATACCTAGAAGTATGCTATTACGTTTCCCATTTTGATATTTTTCGGCCATCATAGTATTTATAGATTCCACACAAATGAATCGTGGTTCGCGGTTAATTAATTTATTCCAAATTACTTACAATCATTGTGTTTAACATATAATACCCCTTTCGGTTATAGTATAAATGTCGTTCAGTCTTACTGGGTGCAATTATTTTGATATGGGTCCCATCGACGCAGCCCATTACACCGGGTATGCTCTTTTCCTCATGACCTTGCACTCCAATTTTTCAGCTTCGTCTAGAAGTGTAATAGACTTATGGCAAACAGATTCTTCAAATAAATTTACTACTTCTTGTAAAACCAAACAAACTGTAGGTTGAGCCATTCCAATATTAAAGTCATATCCAATACTTTGTTGATGACTTCCTGATCCAACAAATCTTAACGCCGGGCACAATTTTAATATTGGTAAAATGCTGGAGGTTCGAATAGGTTGTTTGAACTTTCCATTCAGTAAATCAAGTAGATATTTAAGGGCATCCTTATTTATCGGAAAAATGCTAATGAATCTAGAATAATGTTTCATAATATTAGAATATTGGATATACATTACATACTTTGTTAGAAGCTGGCTACTGCCAACCTGCAGATATCACTAAGCACCTGCAGAGGCCTCCACGGTGATTTTTGCCGGCTACGTTCTCAGGGAGAAGTGCTAAAGTCGTGGGGTTTGAGGCATACAGGGCTCCTGGCTTACACCGTGATGCTACAGAAATTTAGGAGAACGCAAATAATAATAAAATGTACCCGGAGTTCCGCCGAAACTCGTCGGCCGGAACCTGAGGAACGAACACAACAAAATTATAAACCGAGAGCGGTGCCTTGGTGCACGCATCCATCCGTATTCAAACGGGGACAAGCCCTGGTTACGGAATCGGATGTGGGCACCAAGGGACCACAAACACTACGCCGACACAGAGGGAGTTTCCGCTCCCATCACACCACACCGAAAAAAAATTTAATAATTAATTTTATCTATAGGGAAAACAACAAAAGCAAAACAACTTCCCCCTCCATCCGCACCAGGAGAAAACGAGAGAGAGAGAGAAAACGATACGCACCGAGCGTGCATCCGCTGTGCGGCGCCCGATTACAAAATATTCAGAATTTAATATGATAATAAAATATAACAAAAATAAAATAAAAGAAAAATTAAAAATATAAATAAAAAAAATGGTACCTTACTATATATTTATAAAAATACTGGTGCGGCCTTGCGCGGCCGTCATGCCACAAGTAATGTGCCACACCCGGACCGTTGCGGTGCCTTTCACCGTTACAAAAAAAAAACTCGAAAACACGAGGGCCGATTGGCCACCCGTACGTAGCGACCTTGTGCGGTCGGGCGTTGCGGGGCCTTTCCCCGATACCAATTACAAGAAAACACGAGGGGCCGGTTGGCCACCCGTACGTAGCGACCTTGTGCGATCGGACGTTGCGGGGCCTTTCCCCGTTACCGATAATACAAGTAAAACCACGAGGGGCCGGTTGGCCACCCGTACGTAGCGACCTTGTTGGGTTATGCGGATGAACAGTATTAATGAGTCTATTTACAGATGAACGATGATGATTATTTTTAATAGGGTTGAAATGGCTTTTTATTATAGCAACCACAGGTTTTTTTTTTGTTTAAAGCTGATTCGCGTTTTAACTGTTATTAGCAAATTGGCTCGATAAATTCGGCGTTTTTAATCTAATTTATGCAATAATCACTTATTTGGTTAATTATGAAAAATCTATGAATTTTATAACTGATTATGTAATTTTATTCCATTCGACCTAGACTTTTGCCAATTCGCCAACTCCACCGTATTTGACAAAAATCCAAACTCTAATCCCCAAATCAAAAAAAAAACTCTTACGCCGCACAAACGACGCGCAAAACATTCCAGAAGAATTGTCTTTTTTCTCTGTCTCTCGTTTACATCAATGCGAATTGCATAAAAAAAAAACATTCTTATGAAATGTTTTGCTTTACACACCACTCGATGTACATCGCTCTCCCTCTCTCCCATTTTCGTACAATCACTACCAACCAAACAGAAAGAAACACACAGGAATCCATCCACAGTCGTAACAACTTGCAGTCGGGAAGAGCGAATGGATCAAATGTATTCCTCAGAGATTTTCTGGTCTGAAAAAAAAAACAAACACCCAAAATTTCAACGTGAAATATCACAACATTTTAAAATACCAACATAAAAACAAACAATACGGGCGGCGCCGCATGCAACTGCTCACCTCAAAATAGGTGGAAATCATAATACCAAATTATGATTTAGGTGAAACTTTGAGGTGACGAGAGGTGAACCGCACGATGAGGTGAAAACCATAATAGGGGTTTTAAAAACCAAATTTGTTTGACCGTAGTTTTATTTAGTCAAATCATAAATTTGGTAGTTGACAAGAATAATTATTTAGAATATTTCTCGCTTGCTGTTGGTCCAGGACATTTTTATAGCATTAATGTTGTTGTAAATAACAAAATTTTTGAAATGCTTTCTTGATTAGTAAATATTCGAACAAAGCAAACATAAATCCTTTTAATCAGAAAAAATACTTTACTTTCTTGCTAAACGGCCCTCTAACGAGGCTGTCATTTCGTTGGCCGTCTCAATGGATTCTGGGTTGGGCCGGTTTTAGCTGTGCTTATTCGTAAGAGCTCAATGCCTAGAACACTACTTCGCGACTTAACAAACAAACAAAAATTTTAAACTACGGAAAAGACTTCGTGGTGTAGAAAAATTGCATCACAACTTAGCAACAAAATCGCTAAGTTAAAGAAAGATTTAGAGAAACTGAAGAAGACTAGTCAGATGGATGTTCTAGAAGTTCCTCGTACTAATTATAATGAAAATAGCATAATTGCCTGTTTGTTGAACGTTTCATACCGATGATAAGGAACTTGCTGAAGTTTGAAAGCATGACAAGAAAGTTGTAGGACCAAACCAGTACATGAACCCCATCAACACCAGGCTGCAATGAAGGCAAATACATCATTGCCAATTAATGTGAGATGACATAACAGAGTTTGTGAATATTCTCTAATGAAATATTTGTCCAGCAACGACTATAGAGAAGTGGCACTAAACAATAACGTTTGGAATGGTGAAGAAGGTAAAGAGTGGAATACCTACAAAGATAAAAATAACCGAGAAATTAAGATTATGAACAAAGGTCTGCATTCCTCCTGCATTAAGTACACCCAAAGATATTGCCGACGAGATATTTTTGTTACAACTAAATACTAAAACTACTCAAACAAGTTAAATTCGAAGTTGATTAAAACAATTAAAAGGAATCCTTTGCTCTGTATTTCGAAAAGACGAATGGATCATTTGATTAGACGAATAAAAGGTCACAATTTTCATAGAGAGACATTTTAGAAGAAAATCTGACACTTTTGATATAACTAAATAAATATTAAAACTATATAGGATCTAAATGGAGGGCAGGTGAGATCCTAAAAAATAGGATCTCACCTGCCCTCCATTTAGAAAGCACGTATGGCTCCATAAACCGTAAATTTCTTTACTTCTGTATGTAATTTAAAATCAAATTGCCCCCCACTCAATTATAAGACTCAATAGGTCACTTAGACAAATAATTATTACTTCAAGTAGCGTCAACTTAGAAAAATTTCTCAAATTTTTTGTTACCCCTCGAGCCTTTATCGAACTATATTCAACAAGAAAAACATTTTAATTGATCTAGCTCAAAAGCATTCCTGCTCTCTATCCGGAAGTGGTATATTACAATCGTGCAAATATGCGACTAATTCTTCCGTCTTTTAGAACAATTAGCAAGATTTTTTAAACCTAGGTTAGGTTAGGTTTCAGTGGTTGCTTACTGCATACTTAGGCCAATTTTTAGGCCCATTGTGATACCACTCATTCACTCCACATCATTAACCCACCTACTTCACCTACTCACACAACTACAGTATACCACCTGCACATTGCAAGCTCCAATGTCAACCTGTCCATTGACATGGAAGGGGAGGGTCTTAGTTGTATTTATTAGCATCACCGACCGTAATCGATGATGAAAATTCGATTTGCATCTAGCCTCTGATGGGATTCGAACCCAGCACCTCCCGGTCCAAGTGCCGAAGCTTTAACCACTGCACCACTTGTCCGGTTTTTAAACCTAAAATTCATCTTGTATTTTATTTTCTGTAATGCAATTCATCAAAACACTAAATATTCAAGCTCTCGAGCGAATTTTATCCCAACCCATTTGATTTAATAAAGAAGTTGAAAATTGCCACTTTTTGTTTCAGTTGAATCCAGATAAGTAGCCAAACCTTTCCAATTTAATCAATTGCCACAATAAATTTCTTATTTTAACAGTGTAACAGAAATATTCAAATATAATATTTGAGTGATTTTATGTTATTTGTTAGATTTTCACTACGGTAAGCTAGGTATGCCATCTATGTTTCAGCTTTGGAACGTGTTGAGTGACGTAGTACAAAGTAATTAATAATAAAAATTAATTTACAGACGTCTGTGTTGCTGAAGCAGTTAGAATATAATGCAATTAACTAATAAAAAAAAACCTTGAATACCAATTTTAAATTTACAAGAATTTTGGAAAGCAGTCGCAAGATATTAAATACTAAAGATAATTTATGCAGTTTAGGATTGTGTTGTTATTGAGTTACTAACTATCGACTACTTCGGTGTCTGTAACCGGCTCGAATTTGTCATAACTAACAATCTTATTTTATCCCTCGGTCCGGGGAAATCGTTGTTAATCTTTAGCCGTACACTGCAGTCAATCAATCAAGGTCGATTGTAGTTTTTTTTATTGTAATTATGACCTCTCACGAATGAATCTATTATTCTTAAATTTACCCTTGTCACCAAAGTAAATTATTATCCCCAAAATACGATTTACATACAACAGGGTATTCTAGCATGTTTAGTTCACTTTTAAAAATGTTTATCATTTAATAGTGATTTTTCATCAATAGGAAATTCCACTGAATCGTGAACAATTTATCGTGACTAATTTACCATAGAATAATTTATCAAAGAACAGTTTATCGTGGAACAATTTATCGCAGAACAATTTATCGTGAGGACAGTTTATCTTATATCACAATTAATGCTTGGATTTGAAGTATCTTAGAACATAAAAAAAATCTTAATATGCTTCGTATAAGAATTCGGTCCTTTTTAACTATCGTGATAAAATTGGGTATGTTCGATGGAAATGGGATTCTAGAACGATTTTTGGAAGAAGTTCTGGAATATGGCCACCTGGGACGAAACTCGTTAATTTGTTTACCAATTATGACGGGATTGGGTATGTTGGATGGAAATGGGATTACTAAATAGTTTTTGGAAGAAGTTCTGGAATACGGCCACCTTGGACAGACTGGTGATAGCTGTTAAGGCATCCGGTCTTACCAAAAACTTGTTTACATTACGAGCTTCTTGCTTCAAGATAGATGCCTGCTTACGTCGCCCCTAACCTGAAGAGCACAATCTGATGTGGTATTGGTTTCGCGGCATCAATAACTTGCCGTGATATGTAGTGTCAATAACCAGAAGCAGAATTTTCCTTGAAGCGTTTTCAATAGGCCATCTCATATTACCTTCAAATATAACTTAAATAGATTGACGATATGGAACAGAAATTCTTACAATTTTACTAAATTAAAGAATTTGCGAAATGCAAAGCAACTCCTATCAAACATTCTCATTTTTAATAATGTACGAAAGCTTCGTAGCGAATATAAAGTATTGTTGTTCTTTGAACAGAATACTGAAAAATTAAGTGAAATATGGATTATAAATGAATATTCAAAAATGAAACAATCGAAACAGAAAGCTTCGACCTATATTTTGAGCAAGCTTCGTCGATTATAACCGGAAACACACGGAACACACTTTGTGGAAGCAATAACGAACAAGCCCGAATTTGAAGCTGGATTACTCATCACTAACATCATCAATTCATAATTAACTTCGTATCTACTAGCCCTCATATTTTCGTACGCAGGTTTCTTGGGCGACACTTTGACATTTCGTTTGATAATATCCAAGCTCGAAGTGAAGATGAATATGGCGTTAAAATATTACTGGATAATTTAAATGTTCATATCAGAGGCGCTCATGAGATACATCGCGCCACCATCAGTTCGAACTCCGTACGTTCTGTTTTTAAACAACACATGGACATGAACTATTCCTCTGGTTATGTTCTACAATCCATTGGTTGCAGGCACGTAAAACGCATACATAAATGAATGACATTTCACTAGAACTATATATAGTATATCAGTAAAAAAACGTGGTGCCAAGTAGTTGCGAAAAACGTCTCTCATCTGCATATATACAACGTACAATAACCCTTTCAACATCATGTACGATCGAATAGTCCAATAAAATATTGAGGCACGTCATAATCATGTTAACTGCAAATATTTCGATAATACTAATTAATCAATTTCTTGATTTCACTGGGAATCAGTGGTCAGGTGGTTATATTCCAGAACCTCATTCAAAAATCATTTAAAAATCCCATTTCCATTCAGCGTAAAAAATATTATCAATTTTAGTTTAAAAATGGCCAAGGTCCTTTCAAGGTGGCCATATTTCAGAACTTTTTGCAAAAATCATTTAAGAACCTCATCCTCATCCAGCATACCAAACCCCATCATAATCGATTAAAAAATGAAGAAGTTCCTTCCCAGGAAGCCATACTCCAGAACTCTTTCCAAAAATCACTTACGAATTCCATTTCCATCCAACACATCCAATCCCATCATAATTGGTTAAGAAATTACCGAGGTCCGTCTCAGGTGACCATATTCCAGAACTCCTTACAAAAATCATTTAATAATCCCATTTCCATCCAAAATACTCCATCTCATCATAATCGATTAAGAAATGGCCGAGCTCCTTTCCAGGTGGTCATATTTCAGAACTTATTCTAAAAATCATTTTATAAACCATTTAAGAAGAAGTTAACGAGTTCCGTCCTAGGTGACCATATTTGGGAACTTCTACCAGAAATCATTTGAGACTACCATTTCCATTCAACATACCCATCTCATCATAAATTTCCTTTCCAGGAGGCCATATTCCAGAACTTCTTACAAAAGACATTTAAGAATCTCCATTTCCATTATACGTACCAAACATTATCAATATTGGTTAAGAACTTATCGAGTTCCGTCCCAGGTGGTCATATTCCAGAACTCCTTACAACGTCGGTTGAGAAATGGCCGAGTTCCTTCCCAGATGCCCAGATTCCGGAACTTCTTCCAAAAATCATTTTAGAATCCCATTTCCATCCAGCATAGCCAATTTCGTCATAATCGGTTAAGAAATGGCCAAACTCCTTCCCAGGTGGCTATATTACAGAACTTCTTCTAAAAATCATTTAACAGTTCCATTTCCATCCAACATGTCCAATCCCATTATAATCGGCAAACAAATTATTAAGTTCCGTCCCAGATGGCCACATTCAAGAACTTCGTCTGAAATCTGGTTTAGAATCCCATTTCATTTAAAATACAAAATCCCATCAATACCGGTTAAGAAATGGCCGAGTTCCGTCCCAGGTGGCCATATTGCTTCTTCCAAAAATCATTTAAGAATTTCAATTCCACCCAACATATTCAATCCCATTTTAATCGATTAATAAAGGCCGACGTCAATATAATTTTATAAACCGAAGACACTTTAATTTTTTATTTACACATAATTTTGTTAACGGTCAATTTTACAAGCTTCGATAAACTGGCATGGGATAAATTGTCCACACGATAAATTGTGTCCACGGTAAATTGTGTCCAAAATAAACTGTTCTAGGGTAAAATGTTCACGTTTAATTGAAACACTATAAATTGTTTACGATGAAACGACCGTCGTATGCGTCGTCACCAATCAGGTGAAGTCCTTGTCCAATATGTTTCGACCCATTGGCCAGATTTCTATAAATTGGTGACCTTTTCCAAACAGATGCATCATGAACTAATCCAAATTCGCCTACATAGCAGACTTTAAATTGGTTTCGGTCGTTATAAATACCTTGCAATACAACAGAATGATATCCTTTTTGTTTATGTACGAAGAATGGTACTGCTTTGGTGTCATAATTTTAAAGGGTATCCATCAATTGTCACAATTACTCCTTTATTGAAAAAATTATTTTGTATTAATCTACACAATTACTAAATAAGTATCTGGTTCACTTACCTGTAAATGTTGGAAACCGACTAGAAATTCGATGCTGCTAGGTTCAAAAGCCTTTTACAGGTCCTTTTCCTTCAAAAGTGAAAATAAAAATAAAAATTATATCTAAATGTTTCTGCATTTGAAAAATACCAGACAGTCACCATCAATTGCTTTTCTATTCCCATTTCGGGTCTTGTTGGGTTTGTGCTATAGCGGTGTTACCGCTTTGAATATTTTCAACCGCGTGTGTGTGAGACCGTGTCTCTTTTAACTTCTCAAACCCGATTGACTGTTTTCCTTTTCTCATTCTTTTTTCTTGACTTCTCGATATTCATCGATAGTCGATAAACATCGAGATTCGCGCATGTAGATGGCGAAATCGCTCTGTTCAGCATACATATTTTTGTTACGAGGAGTGCCACAAAGTGAAAAATAATTTTTGAGCCACTACATCACTCCCCTCCTGAATCGAAAACCGTATTTGGTTTAAATTAAATGTGACAGTTTTTCGAACATTGGGTTTACCACAAGTATTCCGTATGCTGGCTTAAGCCTGTCGATGCCAATTGTTGTTGATTTACCTTCTACATCCACAACAAAGAATTTGCATCATTTGCGGTTCGCTGGATACGGTCCAGAATAGGGTGTACTCAAAGGACCACTGACTCTATCCACACGTACGAATACGTGTGAACAGGTTTCCAGATTTTTGTTAGTCAGTTGGAACTATCGCTCTCATGGTAGTACTAAGTTGCTTCACGAAATCCGAAGTATCTGTGTTTGGGTACGAATTTTGATCGTTGACTTCTCGAAATTTATCGATAGTCGATAAATATCGAGATTCGTGGTGTATAAATATTTTTGCTACAAAGAGTGCCACGAAGTGAAAAAGGATTGTTGAGCTGTTATAGTTTTGCACATGCTCGCTAAATACCCGGAAATGTGTTGGAATGCATCGCCATTCATTCGGAAATGCTGTTTGAACTGCCCATCTATTTGAACTGCCCAACATTCGTGGTACAATTTCCTCAGAGTAATTTAACACATTAATATTCATCCTGTTTGTATTACTTTTCTTCTTCTTTAGAGCCAATAAACATAATCATTTTAGCTCCTAAATCTGAAACCTCTTTCATATTTCAGGTCGATCTAATTTCAGATTTCGAAATCTGCTCGATCTACGGATTTAAATAAGAAACAGAGCTAAAATGAATCAGGCGTGTAGTGTAGTGGGTCATACAAAATTCTACTTATAGTCATTTACAACCAGGGACAAGCAACAATTGACATCATGTTGAGTAAAATCATAGCCAACGTTTTGAATATTTTAAACTCTATGAAAATTTCAAATTAAATTGTCGATGATTTCACTAATTTCACGGTTGTCGGACCTGAAAGCGCCCAATGAATGCTGCCGAAAAGCCAATAACAAATCAGTGCTTGAATTTAAGACTACATCCAAAACTCATGATGTCATATTAGTAATTATCTTCGTATTATATTAATGTAAATCACTAATCAAGTTTTTGTTACTCGAAATGACACAACTGACGAAATGACAATTTTATAATTCTTCATGCGCTAAAATTTTAAATTAATTTCAAATCACATATCAGTTTCCATTTTTTTTGGATCTTTCGCTGTTTTATCAAATTGTAGCCAACAGTAAAAAAAGGTCAAATACGTTTTGCAGATTATAATGGAAATTTTTAATGGATTCATTTATTATTTTGTCACAAAAAACCATTATTTATTTCAAAACTTTGTCCATATTCTATAGCTTTGGGTAAATCCCTGTGTCGTTTAGCAAAGTAGATTTTATCAGTTGAGTTTAGCACCGGCGTGACAAGTATTTTGTACATGTATTATGAAACTCCTAAACAAAAATTTCAAGGTTATACGTGAATACCAGTAAATCACCGACTTTTTAAACAACATGTTTTTGTCAACCCAACTTCATCACATAAATCGTGACACACAACGCTTTTAATCTATTTAAGTGTGTGTAGCTGTATCCAAAAATGAAAAATTTAATTACTTTTTTCGGCACAATTTTTCGTAATCCAATTATTAAAGCTTTGCGTCCCATATCCACATAAATATGGGAACAGTAATTTAAAAAAACAAACATTAAGTCCTTAAATTATTTATGCGACCTATTCAAACGAGCGTGTACAGGCTTACAGCTTTAACATCTCGGGGCATCCTCATACACATTTGTATATGTCATTCTCACGTATACATAGTTGATAAATTTATGTTTTGTTCCCCGACACAAACAAAAAATATTTACTGATAAAAAAGCTCATATTTACACAAGCGCAGACATGTACAATAGCACTGAGCATACATAGAGATGCGTGTCATGATGAAAATGTTAAAACGGATATTTCCATTTAATTTTCAATTATGAAACAAAATCAAGATAGCACACAACATTGAAAGAACATGAAAAACAGGATAACCATTATGTATTACTCGTGTACATATCCTTACACACACATACACTGTACACGCAGCCAGGCACACCACAATTGAATAATATTATCGCGTTACAAACATCTTTGAATGATTTTTTAATGCGATTCGGGTTTTTATCTCTTAATTTTTTATACAAAAAATTTGTGTTCGTTCGTCTTATCGTCTTATCGTTTTTTAATAATAATTTATTGTGGGTGTAAACGAAGCATCGCCTCGCAGAACACTTTATAGTGGTATGGTGGTACATAAAGACGAATTTATTATGATAAATGAACCGTGGGAGGTTTCGAGTGTAAAACATTCCATAAAATAACAATTTTTCACTTTAATTTAATAATTATTAATTAATTAACATTCACTTCAGAGCAAATTTCTTGGTGATGGATCCACTATATTAAATTAGACTATAGACATCAGCGTTTTTAATTTGAGTGACATTATGATCACTGTCGGGCATTTATGATGTAAAAAACGTTAGTTGCATTTTCTTATAAATGACGTAAATTACATTGTATGACATTTTGGGTTATTCTGGGTAATAGCCAGATATGGTTTTTACATCTAGGTGAGGTTACCAAGCCGTTGGAAGCTTGGGTTCGAACTAATAAAACATGAATTCTTTAAATTAAAAAATTCGGTCTGCTCTGACTGCCGTGGCCAAACTACAAAAATATTGAAAATATTTTGCACTTACATACAAAGTACAATTACAATAACTTAAAAGTGTTTAATGAGCTTTTTATTATAAATTAAAGTTATCAGTATTTAGCTCAATCAAAAAATTAAAATTGAGTTAAATATAATTACAATGCCTTTTATACTTTGTATGTAAGTGCGAGGTATTTTCAATAGTTTTGTAGTTTGGTCACTGCAGTCTGATGCGACAACCTTGATAAAGTTAGCCGAAAGTGAAAGAATCGATAATGCAGATAGTATCTTGACTACTTTAGCCGGAAGTTAAACAAACTATATATTACATTGGAATATCCTAACCGAAAGTGACTAACCTACAAAATCTGCCGAAATCATATGTATCATAACAAACAACAAATACGATTTGCAATTTATCCGATTTTAATTTATTGTTTCAAGTGTATATAGCAGCATAACTTAACGTTAAAAGTATTATGTTTGGAAAAAGTCTCATTTAAAGAGGTTTGTAAGGATAATAACTTGGGAAAGTATAGTAATACGAGTAAAAATAATGCCATATCTGTTTCATACGGCCGAAAATTGCCGTTAAAGAAGTTTAAAAATTATCAAGCTTTAAATGGTTTATAATTGTCGTTAAAATGGTTTGCAATTCAGGACTATGCCAGACTTACACCGATCTGACTACGTCAATTCGATAGGCCGAGAGTTCCGGAAACTGAAGCAAGTCGTATCGACTGGTAATGATGACCACTAATCACAAGAAAAATCCCAAGTTGATCCGTATGTTGAGATTGGCGCTATAGGCCTATATGTGTATGGCCGGGTATATGAGAACCAGTTTTTTTATTAATGGTTCCCAGGAGCCACGAGTTCCGGAATTCGAACTAGTTCGTATGTGTTGCCATAATTATTGTTGCTTACCCTAAAAATCCGAAGTTGATCCGTTAGTTGAGATTGGCGTTATAGGCTCTTATATGTATGGCCCAACTATTACGGAATTTAATTTATGGTTCCCAGGAACCACGAGTTCCGGAAATTGAAGCAAGTCGTATCGACTGGTAATGATGATCACTAATCACATGAAAAATCCCAAGGCGATCCGTATGTTGAGATCGGCGCTATAAGGGTACGAAAATTATAAAGTTTTAAAATTTTTACTTTTATTTATTTACTTCGGATATTAATGATTTTTATAAATTATATTTTTTAATGTACAATTTTCTGTGTTTTTTTTTACTTTCTGGGATGATCTACATAGTTTACCATATTTAACATAAATTATAAACAAATCCTGGGCTGGGATGATAATGCAGTTTTAGTGTTGCCAGATGACATAATTTTTTTTTCTGGGATGAAATCCTGGGCTAACTTCACAGACATGTGGGCTTGATGAGGTTATTGTAAAATGCCATATCTGTTTCATACAGCCGAAAAATGTCGATAAAGCAGTTTAATAATTATCAAGCAAAGTCGACCATCATTCGCGATTTTGCCAGATGGACACCAATCTGACTATGTTAATTCGATGAGACTTGATCATAGGTAGATTTTTATTATAGGTTAGGGGTGAGCCTGATGAGGTTATATGAGTGAAATTGTTATGTTTCCCTTCTTCTGATGATAGAATCGTCCAACATTCGAGATTTTTCCAGATGTACAACAATCTGACTAGGCCGATTGACTAGGCCTTGACTATGCCGAGCTCATTACCATAGGTAGATTTGGATTATAAGTTAGGGGTAAGTCTGACAGTGTTATAGGGCTGAAATTTTAATTGTTCCTTTTTTCTGACGATAAAATCGTCCATCATTCGAGATTTTGCAACATGGACACCAATCTGACTAGGCCGATTCAATAGCTCATAACAATAGGTAGATTTTGATTGTAGGTTGGGGTAAGTAAGTCTGACGGGGTTATAGGAGTGAAATTTTAATTTTCCCTTTTTCTGACGATAAAACCGTGCACCATTCGAGATTTTGCAACATGGAGAACCAACCTGACTAGGCCGGTTTGATAGCCCATAATCATAGGTAGATATTGATTGTAGGTTAAGGTTAAGTCTGATGGGGTTATAGGGATGACAATTTTATTTTTCCCTTCGGTCTAGGCCGATTCGATACCCCCCTACCCCCCCCCCCCCAATAGATTTTGATTATACGTTCGGGGTCAGTCTGATGGGGTTACATTTTCATTTTCGCCCTTCTTCTAAAGGTAAAAATGGTTCATCATGATTGATATTATCATTTACTCATAATCTTTCAAAACTTAGAATTTAAATCTTAGATCGTATTTGATAGAGTTTTCATAGTAAGACAGACACTGGTTATTTAGCAAAATCTCCATAGGTGAACAGTTTTATCGTCGAAACAATGTAAAATGGAACATTTCACTAATATAACCTCATCAAACCCACTCCATCAAATTGGTACAGTAGGACAGGATCAAAATCTTGATATACAAACCTTTCATCAGCTAGACGTGACTATTGTATAGATGTCAGTTATTGAAATTTTTCTTTTAGAAAATTGTCGATTCATTTGTTACTGTTAAATCTATATTGCCGGCATTTTTCGGTTGAATATTGAAATCAAACTTCTGTATCGATACGACCTGCATTTTGGGATGGAAAACAAAATACCTGCATTACCATCTTTCGGCTGGGTAGCAAGGCAGCACATTATCTGCATTACCATTTTTCGGCGTTCGAAAGCTTCCAACGTCTTCGATAACTCGAAATCTTCATGAAGTGCTTAACGAGTACAAACTCTATGCAGTCCTGAAAGAGCGAGATATTACTATATACTGGGTCATTGCCATCTTCCCGGTTGTGACAATGCCCCAGTATTTATTAATATATCGCTCTTCATGGACTGCATGAAGTTTATCAAACATAGCTTATTTTGTGCCGATGATTAAAATCGCCAATTTTGTCAAAGTAGCATATGAGGTTAGATCTAACATTGAATGATTGCATATGAAATCTACTTTAACTAAGTAATAATGTCAGGTTATTATCCTTTTGGCCGAGCTACACGCCTATTTAGATAATATAAAAGCTCCGTGATAGAAACGAGTTGAGTTAGAACTCAAATTTGTCAAGGGGATAGAGAATCAATTCTTGTAGGAGTATACACTGTATATAAGTATATAAATTAACTTCATTGCCTAACTCGATGCTAAAAGAGCAGGTGCTTAAGCTGTGAATCAAATTGAGTTTAAACTTCTTTGGGAAACTTCTTTTGTCCCTTTATCACGGCCTACAGGCTATAGATGAAGAATATCAAAAGGCACAATTTGGTCTAGAATCCCTTGCCCTTTTTTCTAAACGGGAGTAATGACATAATTTATGTCATTACGCCCGTTTAGAAAAAAGGGCAAGGGATTCAAGTTGACACAAAAAAATAGATATCTTAAACCTATCTAATACCTTTTATTCCACCATCATTCAGGTAACTTCATTAACATCTATTATTGGCGTGTATTAAGATTTGTAGCTTGTTGTGCACGTTTCAACTAGAAATCTTGTTTTTCATGAGCGGTTACTGGTAGCAGTCTTAACCTTGGTATAATTTTACGATGATTCGTTGTACAATATCTTCCAGTTCTTCCTTTTGTTTTTAAATTCTTCCGAATCAGCATTTTTATTTTATTCTACCCAATTATTTCTCACAGATGACCCCTTCCATTTTCGATTTGTCATCGTAACCTCACAGCCTAATTTGTCCTTATCGTCTAATTGATTCTTTACACAGTACGCTTAACTTTTCATTTCAATACGGGATTCTGCACGTTCCTTGAGGTTTTTATCTTCATCATTAATCAAACAATTGGGTCGTTTGTAATGTTAAATTTTGTCGGTTTACAGTTCGTTTGTCTTCGGCGGGTGTAAAACATCGTTGGCATATTTCAAATGGTACCTTAATTTGTGAGATTATTGTTCCACTTGTGTCACTTCCACTATTCCAACTCTCACAAAGTCAAGGAAAATAATTAGATCTTGATCGGTTCATTGTATTTGGATGGTGTCATAACGTTGTTAAACACAAATCATCATAGGGTATAACGTGACTTGAGTTTAGCAGTTCCTTGCATAAATTACGATTTGGTAGTGACATCGAAGGTGTTCAATGATGAATTTGAGACGTCTGATTTGACGGTTGATTGTAATCATACGTTGGTGGCAAAGTGTTAATATTGTTAATATAACTACCGATACTCTTGTACATGAATGAAACCGTTGGCAAATCTAGCGATGTCTCAGACCAGATTTTACCCATCTTCTTTTTATTACTTTTTATTATCACTGTTGATCAACGAAATCGAAATAGTTGGAACACTCATCATGCTTTGAAAAGTGTGGTGCCGAAATTTGTTCAAAAATTACCAAGTGATGTGGATTTCACTGGTTGCTAAAATTTTAAATATAACAGATTAGTAATCAGACGAGACATGTATGTGAAAAATATCTGGTCTGCGGACCTTGTGTATATGCCTTTTGTGTCACATTTTTGTCAATTTGATTGATTTGGCGATCAAGCGACGAAAGTTGATTAATCATTTTGCATCATAACGCTGTCCGTGACGATTAGTTTCTCACGCATAGCAGCGATGTTTTCAGCGGACCTTGCGTTTCGGTAACGTACAGGTGTTTACTGATTATTTATCGAACCGATAGACTCGAATTTTGCCACTAAACGGCAAAGAGTCGATAAGGCAGGACGGACGCGGATCGTTTCAGCACTTATTTTGAAAATAAAATTTGATGATTTGCCGTGCACTACTGAATAATTCACAACAAAATTGACAGATTTTTCTATAACAACATGGCTGCTATACCTAACAAAGTTCGATCATCCCTATTGATAGACCCGTTGTACGGTTGCTTATTGCTCATCGATATTGATGGAATTGTTTTACTTTTTTGATTCGGAAGGTGGGGTCTAGCGATTTATTGTAAAGAAAATCGAATAACTGTATTCCTAGAGAAGTCCTTAGGAGGTACTTTAGTTGTATAGTTTACTGACCTTTTCGAATATATGAAGGAGAATCAATGAACATTTCTCGGATACTCGTTATACACCGTAAATTTAAAAATGTCTCTAGACAAGTTAAAAATCATCATAATTACATCCCGTTCGTGAGACCCTGTCAACATCGCTAGAATCTGTGAAATACCATTTGAAATTTTATTCAAATTCATGAAACTTCTAAGTCGCACATGGCACAGTAAATATCATCATAACCGGACCACATTCCGAACTTCAGGAGATACTTTGAACTATTTAAAGGTATAAATGTCACCCTGTGAACATCGCTTGCGTAGCTTAGCTGGGAATGTGAATTGGGTAGAATTAGAATTGGTGAAAATAACAAATTTTCCAATTGAGAATAAAACTGAAAATAAAAAATTTATAAATTATGGTGAAAATCCTCATGTGTCCAGTTTTCAAAATATTGATCGATAATTTCCTGAACTATTCAATTATATGAAACAGAACCCATGAACATTTCTGGGATATGCGATATAACCCTAAACGTAAAATTATCTCTAGACTAGTTAAAAACCATCATAATTAGATCGTGGACATCACGCAATTTGTATGCATTGTATATCGCTTTCGAATATTACTTGGGCAGAAAATTAATTAAATTCCGTAGCCCTTGTCGTAGCCTTGTCAGAAACAGGCGACGATGAGAAGGAATCAGTCCGAATGCCGAGTCGACTGTTGATACGAGTTTACCCGAAACATCAGATTCCCGTGTCAACTTATACCGGCTGTCCATAGTGGTCCGTGGTATATGTAGTACCGTCGAGTGGAAAATAGCATCCAATCGAGTATAACATATTTGCAGCAAATGGAACGACGATAAACGTTTATGGCCAAAAATGAATCAAACTAAACTAGAAACAAGTTTACGACAACGTTGCTATTGAGAATTTTTATTGCTGACGTCAAAACACAAATCAGCGCAGCAGATTTTCATGTACAATTTCGACCTGTTGATTGATTTAGAAGGGGGTCGTTTGTTAGATAACATGACTTAATTATCGACCCCCTTTGTTTCCAAATAGCGGAATTTTAAATCTTTAATCCAAATCACGTTATGCTGCATTATTAAACGAATTCGTAGACAACAAAAGTATCTTCACCATCGACCATCAGAAATCGAAATATCGTACATCGTATAGAAACAACGGGACAGCCATCGTTCGCTCGACCTCAAAGATTAGACTCATTAGCCGACTTCAAGAAACGAGTTCGAATGTTTAATAAGCATTGGGTATTATTGGGTATTTGCCGTCCGCGAACTAGTAACTGGGCAAGGCCATGCAAAATCGGTGCCTGATAGGTACCCAATATTCAAGATTGCACGAGTTCAACCCTTATATTCAAGATTGCATGACTATTTTTAGTGGAAAAACAATATTCAGCAAAATACGTTTAGAAAAAGCATTTTATCAGGTTCCAATTCACCAGAACGTCATTCCAAAAACAGTCAACACTTCTCCATTTTCCTTGTAAGAGTTTATACTTATGACGCTTGGTTTACTCAATGTGCCCCAAATGTTCCAATGATTAATTCATGAAGCATTAAGAGGATTTCAATTCGTTTTTCCGTATTTGGATGATATTTTAACCGCATCCAAAAACACTGGGATATAACATTTCGAAAATTTATACCGACTGCATTAGATGTCCAAATCGCGCTTGATTCGATGATAAAAGAGAATGTTAAAAACGACAAAAGAATATTGATCTGAATCGATAAAGCAAACGTAACCTTCGAAAAATGCAAAAATCAACTTGCATCAGGCACATTACTTGCCTTTCCGAGAAGGAACGCCGAACTCGCATGACATGACGATGTATTGAACTTTGCTGTAGGAGCAGCATTACATCAAAACGTCAATGGAAATTTCAAAATGTTAGGTTATTTTTCGAAGAAGTTGAACGATACCCAACAAAACTAGAGTATGTATGATCGAGAACAAAGCCAAAGTTACACATAAACAAACCCGTCATTGGGACTTTGTGAGCCAATTTACAACCGATATTCGACAAAAAAAACGGGATAGAATATATAATAACGAATCTACGGTCAAGAATCCAACAAATCAAGTCACTTGAATGATAAATTATCCATGGAACGATGGAAGGACGATGAATTAATCGAAATCTGTCAAGGTAATTCACTAACTAAAAAAAAATTCTATCTCAGGTTCTAACGAGATGATCTGGTGCGAACACAGAAATTTCATCAACAAATGAAAGGATCGACTCGAAAGCTTTCACATCCATACATAAAAGCTACTATAAGACTTGTAACCGAACGAGATGTAGAGCCGAATTTCGTACGAAGTTGTGTACAATGCCGGCGCTCCAAGGTACATTTTCATACAAAAACGATTTAGCTACATCAAATTTCATTGGACCATTATCAGTACAACATGACTATGGTTAAACAATACATTAATCGACCATTTTACTCGCTGGCCAGAAGCGATTCTATTAAGTGATATGTTAGCAGAACCAGTTGTACTTGGACTTTTTGACTGTTGGATCGCCGTTTTCGATGAGAAAGGTGGCATATATCGCTCAAATCATTAATCATATAGCATTGGGATATGATGCATGGGTTGACAACTTGCCAATCATAATGTTGGGTTTACGAGTTTAAGAAATACCTGTTTAGAACACCAGCTGAATTGTTTATGGTACGACATTACAATCTATCTATCCAAGTGAAGTTAAGTTAAATTATTTAACTTTCGTAAATCAAAGGTAAATTGGTAAATGTGGCCACGTCTTAATTCGCGCAGACGCAATTAGATCATTCGCATCGCCACCGTATGCAGGACTTTATCTGGAATGATGACCCAACTATCAATGATAGTCATGTATATGAAGGTAGCCTGATACGCAGCCCGAAAAACCGCGATGGCAACAATAAACTATCACTATCGTGAGAGTTTTACTATCCCAGCTCGAAAAAATGTCACTATCGCGACAGTAAACAGTATCATGATACACTGTCATGATTTTTTTTAACATTCAGCGCCAAATTTTAAAATTACTTTTATGTATTTTTAAATTATCTCTACCATTGTTACAATGCAAAAACTGAATTAGCACTTGTCAAGCATGACATATATCGCCTGATTCGTACAAGTTCTGACTTCAAACTAGGAGATTTGCAGAAATATTCTGTATGGAATTATCTGGATATTGTCGCGTGAATACCGTGAATACCGTGAATACCGCCGGTATGGTTGAAGTTTTGAGTATAACCTGAAAGATTTGCACACAAAATCTGCGCCTGGAATTAACGAATATCTGCAAATCTCTCAGTTTATAGTCAAAACTTCAACGAATCGGGTGGTATATGTCAAGCTCTCATGAATCGCCTCTGAGGCGGGATTCATACAACTATTTCTAGATCGTCATTCAAATTTCGCCTTATAGGCGATTCACGAGCACTTAGCATATACCGCCGGATTCGTTCATGCTTTTATTACAAAGTGGCACAGATGTGCAGAAAAATTCTATTTCGAATTCCAGATAGAATTTTTCTTCAAATGGCTGAGTTTGTAGTGAAAACTTTTACGAATCCGGCGGTATATGTCTAGGGCTCATGAATTGCCTGTAACGCCAGATTTGAACGATTATATCGAGATAATTACAGATAGAATTTTTAGGCAAATTTCTCGGTTTGTAATCAAAAGTTCGACGAATTCGGTAGTATATGTCAAGTGCTCGTGGATTGGCCGTGAGTCGAGATTCAAGCAACTATATCTAGATATAATTTTTATGGAAATATTTTAGTGTTGTAGCTAAGATTTTAACGAATCCTATCGTATACGTGAAGTGCTGGTGAATCGTTTGTACGGCGAGATTTGAAATTCTGTCGGTTTCTAGCCAAAACCTTAATAATTCGGTTAGTAAAGGGTGTCTCAGCAAGAGCGCCGGATTTAAATTTGCAGCCATTTTGTTAATACGAGTTGTAGGGAGATTTTTTTTTGACAGTTGTCACGTACAGACCACGCGATTTAAGAATATGGAGAAATATTCAAACCAACAACGTTTAATTATTGTAAAAACACATTACAAAAATGATGAAAGTTTTGCGAAAACAATTCGCCAATTACGTGAAGTTTTCGGTCGTAATAATGCGCCAAATAAATCGACAGTGAGGCGTTTAATAACAAAATTTGGGACCAAATTTATACTGATGGATCAGAAGATCATTGTTCTTCGTCGTCGTCCTTGTCGGTCACTTGAAAATATAGCCACAGTAAGGGAATCTGTGGCCGAGAATCCAGGAACTTCTATTCGGCATCGTGGTCAAGAATTAAACATTTCCAGAAGCACTATGCAACGAATTTTGGTAAAAGATCTGCATTTGCACGCGTAAATGGCTCAATTGGTGCAAGAACTCAAGCCAAGGGACCATGCGCAGCGCCGTGAATTTGTTGATTGGGTGTTGGAACGTCATCAAATTAATGCGGATTTATGGACGAAAATCATTTATTCAGATGAGGCACATTTCCAACTCGACGGATACGTAAATAAGCAAAACTGTCGGGTTTGGGGTACTGAAAATCCTCGTGTGATACTCAAATAACCAATGCATCCACCGCGAATAACTGTTTGGTGTGCATTTTGGGCTGGCGGAGTAATTTGGCCGTATTTCTTTGGACTGGAAATGCACTAACTGTTAATGGAGTGCGGTATCGCGAAATGTTAACAAAGTTTTTGCGGAGGGCATGTTTTTCCAACAAGACGGTGCGACCTGCCACACATCACGTGAAACAATGGTGTTACTGCAGACTAAGTTTCCAGGCCGTGTCAATTCTCGTTCGTGCGATCTAACACCGATGGACTTTTTTCTTTGGGGCTATGTGAAAGATAAGATGTATGCGAATAACCCTGAAACAGTTGAATATCTTAGAGAGGAAATACGATGCGCTATTGGTGAAATACAGCCACATTTATGCGAAAACGTTATGCAAAATTTCAACAAAAGAATAACCATGTGCCAGAGGTTTCGTGGTGGCTATTTGCCTGATGTTGTATTTCACGTTTAATCGGAACTATTTTTCTTTATGTTGAAATAAGAATGTTTGCTTAATTCAAAAATAAATGTGTTTTCTTTAAAATTAAATCCGGCGCTCTTGCTGAGACACCCTTTATATTCTAAGTGCTCGTGAATCGTTCATGAGGCGAGATTTAATCGACTATAATCCATGTAATTCCTAATAAACATTTTCTCAAGCTGAATTTAGTTCACATAATTCTACTGAAAACATTTTTAGATTTTTTTATCAGAATTTAGAAGCTCCGATTAATTCGATAGCCGTTTAATACACAATTAATTAATTGTTGTAATTTTTATGTGACACTAACTATTGTCATAATTTGCGTATATTTTATGTCACGACAGAAGTTGTATTGCCATAGGTTAGGTTAGATTAGGTTTCAGTTGTGGCTATCGTACACTTAGGTCAATTATGGCCCATTGTGATACCACAGGATCCAACATCATTAAACTCCCTTAAAACCATTTACTATTTCTGTCCATTTGCCTAAGTGATCATGCTTTCTGCCAGCTAGCGCGAGACATGAGCATAGGAAGTGAACAAGATTCTCCTCCTCCTCCTCGTCCTTGCAGCTTCTACAGAAGTTATCCAGACCCAGCCTGCTCGCATGATCTCCGAAGAGGCAGTGTCCGGTGTATTGCCATAAGTAAAAATTAAAACAATGAATCATCAAACGAGTAACAACCAAGAGTTGCCAAAACATTGCCAGTGACTAATCAGCAAACGAATAGCAGTCAGCAGTTACCACCCTAATATACAATGCCTACAAAATTTAATTAGTTACTTAATTAACATTTTGAACTAAATATTTTATTAAATTAATTATTTAGCTATTAGTGATTTGCTACTTCTTATTTGTAAATCTATCATCCTACAGATTCCTGAGTAGCTGTTTTATGTAGTTCTTATTAAAGAATAAAGTTAAAATTATTGTGATACTCAGTTAGCTATTTAAATCTCTATTTATATAAAAACTAGAAATAGAACCAAAATTATGCTGTCTTGTGTAAATAAATACTAACATTGCCTTTATTAGGTAAACGAGCCAAGTTTGTCACAACTAACTCACCATTCCTATCCTTCGGTTTTGTTAAATCTGAGAAGAACGCACGGTGAGGCTTGGCCTTCCGGGAGATGTTACATATTAAAGTTTCCTTCATTATAAAGTTAAAATTACTACTAATTAACCATTTATTAAAAACATGACTTAAATACAGTGCTTGCTGTACCGATTTGCTTTTATTTAAATCAGTAATTCCAGTTTTTCTGTAATTCGACTGTAAAGGCTCTGACCATTCGTTGTTCCGTGCTGGCTAATATCTCTTCAATTTTCCATTTACTCCGTAAAAATTGTAAAGTTTCATGCCGTGTATTAATTTTAGAGCTATTTTCCGGGAAACTAAATCTTCGTTTTATGTCATAAATTCATTGATTAAGATTACTAATTTCCACTTTTCATTCAAAATATTTTCTACCAAATATAACATCATTAGTAACTTTTCTCTGAATTTTTTTCCAATTTATTTTACTTGACATGAAAAAAGGTCATTACAAATATACAGAAAAACCATTAATCGAAATCGATACCCTCTAAGTTGTTGAACATGTCAAATGCCATATCACTTTAAACATAAAAATGTAAAATCTTACACAAAAAACGCTAAATGTAATCAAAAAATTTAAAATACGAACCAAGAATTAATTTAATTAATATTAGGTCAAAAAATCTATAATCATTGTGTTGTATAATAGCATTGGATGCAATAGAAATTCCTCTTAAGAAAATGGCTACCGCAAAAAACTGTAAGATTAAATAATTTTAAATTTGTAATCTCTTCAGAATATTTAATACAACGTTTGGAAATGTAATGCACGGTATACAAGTATGTTGGTCTTATTTTAACTTCTAAAATAAAAATGTCTTAAATAAATTTGGGTATTTCGCATTTTGTTTTCTCCATAATACCCACTAGAGTTTTTGATTAGGGTTTTGTTTACAAGTTCATTTTATCCCAAACAGTAGGCTTCCCAGGTCCAACTTAGAAAATTACAATGATCGGTAGAAAAAGCAATGAACCAAATATACCAAAATAATCTCCTAAAGTTAAAGGTATAAAATTCTATGAAGGTAAACTCCTGTCCCTATCGCACAACATTTTGATTTGTTCTTCATTTATGTTTTTCTACTTAAAAGTATTCATGTTTTGTTTTTTATTTCGAAGAACTCGTAAAATATTGAATTGACACATAAATACTCAGGTCTGGGTTGTTTACATAAATATCAGCCCAGAACACCCAGAACAAAATAGAAAATACCCATTTACCATTTACAGCTCTCGTACCATTGAATATGGAAAACTTAATTATTCGTTCTGTGTATAGCAAGTTTTATTTGGAAAAGTTTTGAAATTAACCGTGTTTTATGGAGTTATTTCTATAGATTTTTCCGGTTATATACTGCAGAAACTTTTTCCAATTCAATTTTAAAAATTAAACAAGAAAATTCTAGAATACACTCTACGTGTACGTACCTATCGTACGTACGAGCTATTTATTCTACCAGATGTGTATGGATATGTAGTAAAAATAGCTTTGGGAACATTATGGTAATTAAGTTATGCCATAAATATGTTATTTTTTATATACACTTGCAAGTGTTTTCGATGAAAATTACATTTTCAATTCGAATCACGATACCATGGATAGTTTTTATGTATGATTGTGGAAAAAGAGAGAAATCATTCTATCATTGAATTTTTTGTTATTCTAGATTTTCTTATGTTTTATTTAAGTCAATAGTGGTAATGGTGAATGTTTGAAGTTTTATGAACATAAAAATATTGAGATAGTTTGTAGAATAAACATAACTTGTAGATATCATAAATCGTTCTAGCCTGTGTATATTTGCATAGATTTGTTAGCAAAGTATAAAATGTCATATAGTCTCTCTTATTGGTACAAATAGTAAATTTTATGAAAACGGGATTCTATTATTGATATATACAGTGTGTCCCAGAGTTGGACAATCAAACAAAGCAGGATGATAGAAGAGCTCGTTTCCAACAAAAACAGCCAAGTAAAGCTTTTTCAAATTGTTGATGGTACAAAAGTTATTCCACCCAAGTATTTTTTAGTGAAATCGAATGCGCACCCACCAAAAAATTATTAACCTTTTTATACATTAGATGCTCAAAAAAAAGTCACATATTTAGAAGAAAATATAGAAAAAGCCTGTGATGCGGTTATTAATGAAAAATTTAGAAAAAAGACTGCATCTAAAATGTTTAACGTTCCTCGGTCAACAATACAGTCCCGATTATCAAAAAAATTTAAAAAAATTCGTCCAGGGCCAATGACTATTCTCACTGAAACGGAGGAAAGAAGAATTGTCTAATGGATAATTGAATGTGCAAGAAAAGGATTCCTGAAGCGTTGCGATGACGTTATTGAGTCGGTGAAGCGGTTCTTGGATGATTGTCCCAGAGATCATCCTTTTGGGGAGGAAACCCGACCTGGAAAAGGATGGTACAATCTTTATTAGAAAAGACATCCTTGCTTAGCTACCAGAGTCCTAGCAGCGGTAATTATTTTCAAGTTTAATTTTAAAATACGTGCCTAGGTAGTTATTACAAATTTTTATTTATTTATACCGTAGGTGACGGCTGCCAACTCTAAAGTAAGTCCTGAAAACTTACACAAACGGTTTGATCAAATAGAAAACTATTTGATACAAAAGCAGCTAATTTCCATATTATCCGAACAAAATCGTATTTTCAATCAAATTTATGTACAACAAAAGCACACAATACAATATACAAACAATTTAAAACTGTTGAATTTGCTACAATATACAATATTCCACCCGTGTCGATACTGTGTCATCGACCGCTTGGAATATTGTATTATTGCGCATGTTGACATTGATTCAACATATTCCCGGGCTTTACTGATATCGCACATCTGTTAAATTATGCTTTCGTTGGCTCTCGCTAGAGGAGGCGGCGGACGGTGGTTTGCAACGCTTCTTCCTCTTAATTTGTTTGCAACCCAGATGACTCCTATTACTACAGCACTCCAAAATAAAATGTGGATCATTGCGTAATGGTGGATATGATGAGCACTCTGATGATGGAAGGTAATCTGTTCATCATTTTTCAATGATTCAAGCTGATCATCCAATCCGGTTGTGTCTGGCGTGGCTAGTAAATTCTATTGATCCACTTCGTTCGCTTTATTTTTGACTACAGCACTGAATTCCCATAGGCTGTTAGCCCTATGCATTAAATGAGTTGCGTGCTGAGCAAATTTATTGATATTGTGTTTAGCTGTTCCTACAGCAATTATTTGAACGTCAGAGTCTCTGAGCACGCAGCCGGATTCGATTTCCACTATACCGGAACCTACGATGGTGTAAGATTGGATTCTAGATCCACATATGACATCGATTGTGATTTCGTTGGGTATCACATATATCCACTGGTTGGCAGCGTGAAGTTTGATCTAATGATTACTAGCTTTTGTTGACCTAGTGCCGCATACGGTGTCCAATTCGTTCTTTCGTTGTAATATCGCTACCTCACATGACGTTTGATTTGAAGGAGTGTTGATAATTTGTGATACTTCTCATAAGAAATGTACAGGCTTAAATACGTGACATTTATGTACGTCTTCTCTGGTTAATAATGCGAAGTGTTCACGCCGATTGTCCATTGCCATATAGTCAGTGGAGCTAATGATTTGTGACTGAGTGCCTCCATCGATGATGTTGGGAATTGGGACTACATATATTAGTGTATAGCCTCACACGAACGACAGTGGTAAAGTGATTTCAATTATTACATTTTTTGAGTTGCTCGGCTGCGGATTTCCATGCTTTCATACACATGGTAGAGGTCGTGAATGTCTAGTCCTGGTAGAGTAATGGTTACCGGCACGTGTTGTCGAATGAATTGTAGCTCTTCTTCCAAATGACTTGGAGTAAGTATGGATGGATGTAGGACATCTTGATGAGCACGATAATCACGTTGAGTAATCCTTGATTTTTGATGAGAGTCAAGAGATAATGTTCGTCACTGTTAATTTGTTCAAAATAAGATACTTGTCAGCTACATGGCCCACTGAGTCACCGAGGCCTCGCTTCATTCCTTTACGATCTTTATTACTTTCAAATAATAGCTCGTTGTCTGCTATCAAATAATTATATTGAAATAAGAGTTGCTGAAGAATGATGTCGCATTTTAAACCGAACAGCTCCTTACAAACTGATTTTAACTCTGTGTGGGCTCTTTTAAAGTTGTCAATTTCCTTCCAGTAGCAAGATAAATTATATTGAACAACTAATGTCCATTTTGTCGCCACAATCTCCAACTTGCCCAATTCCTCGAAATGTATCCCAATGGAATGATTGAACGGTCTTAATTCGATGTTGGTGCTCACGAAACCAAATAGGCAGCACACTGAAAGGATGGCTAGTGCCATGTGGTTTATTTTTCCTGTCGTTTTGGTTCGACGGTGCGGTTGTTGCCTGGATACCAGCTTGTTGTTTTGAGTTGTAATTGCACCTGCCTTCCCGGTGGTTATTTCCTTGAGCGATGCAATGGCCTTTGTAGGTAATATCTCACTTGGATCGTCGCTAATAGGGAGTTTGCACAGCTTTGTTATTGGTCACTTGTAGGTTGCGTCCTTACACTTTACTGTTACTATTCGTACCAAGTCGTCTTTTCCGGCGTGAGTGTCTGTGATCCGTCCCAATTTCCATCGTGTTGGGGGTAGTTGATCATCCTTCACCAATACTAGATCGTTTATTGTCAAATTTGGTTGGGAGGTTTTCCACTTGCTCCGTTGTTGAAGTTGGTGAATGTATTCAGAAGACCATCGCTTCCAAAAGTCTTGCGCCATTTGTTCGACCATGTGCCATCTCGTTCTTAATCCTATGTTGCTGGTTGTCGCTTCCGGCATCGCCTTAAGAGCATCTCCAATGAGAAAGTGTCCTGGTGTTAGCGCTTTTGTATCCGTTGTGTCGTTGGTTAGTGGTGGTGGTTAATTCTTCGAATGTTAGAGTTGAATCTCCTATTACTCTCTTAAGATGAAATTTCACGGATTTTATTCCTGCGTCCCATATTCCACCAAAATGTGGGGTATGAGGTGGTATGAAGTGCCATGTCGTTTCATCACTGACTAACATAGTTGCTACGTCGTCGGGTAATGTGGTCATAGCTGAACTGTACGTCTTCTTCATTACTGAATTTGCACCCACAAAATAGGTTCCGTTGTCAGAGACTATATCAGTACAAAGCCCTCGTCAGAAACGAATCTTTTGTAGGCCGCTATGAATGCCTCTGTTGTTAGGCTGCTTACTATTTCAATGTGTATGGCCTTGGTTGTCATGCATACGAATAGGGCAATGTATCCTTTATAGGATTTGTTACCCCGACCCTTGGTGGTTCTTAGCTGGATGGGTCCTGCTTAGTCGATTCCCGTTTTAGAAAACGATCTTCCCGGGCTCACTCTTGCTGATGGTAGACTACCCATTAGTTGTTCCATGTGTTTTTGTTTGTAGCGAAAGCAGGTTATGCATTTTTGTATCACTTGTTTTACAGCTCGTCTCCCATCGATGATCCAATATTTCTGTCTCAGCATTGCAAGGGTAAGCTGTGTGCCACCATGTAATGTATTTTGGTGGGTTTTCTCAATTATCCGTTGAGTAATTATGTTGTTTTTGCTTAAAATTACAGGCTATTTGCTGGCGGTTGTCAGATTGGAGTTTTGGAGAAGTCCCATCACACGAGGTAAGCCTTCGCCGTCTACGAATGGTTTTAATGAACCTAGCTTACTGTCCTTTTCTAGCCTTCTATCCTTCTTCATGCGGGCGATTTCTGGTCCGAAATCTTGCTCTTGTGTTATTTTTATAATTGTTGTGTCTGCTGCCTTAAGTTCATTACCGGTTAGCCAACACTTGTTACGATTTTCTTGTTTGCAGTTATTTATGAATCGTAGACAGTATGCGACCGTGCGCTTGATTTTGCTGTTTGTATACAGTCTGCTAAATAACTCTGCAAGTATAAAAGGCTGCACTTTTTATTACCGTCGCCAGCACTCTCTTTTCTTCCAGCTCTGCTTGTAAATCTGATGGTGGATCCGGAACGGGTTCTTCAGTATTCCACTGCAGTGGCATAGTTGTTAGGAAGCTTGGTCCGGCATGGATGGCGTTGTCATCCAATGTCTTACAATAAACCACTGCCGCATAGGCGTGCTCTGACGCATCAGCAAACCCGTGTAGTTCCGTTTTACATCTAGACGTTGTACTAAGCCATCTTTGAATTTTTAATCTTGATATCTCATTCAGGTCATCTTTGTAGTTCTGCCGTTTGGCACTTATTCTTTCTGGTAGTTGTTCATCCCAGCTTATTCCCATTTTCCAAACATTCTGCATCATGATCTTGGCCTTGATTGTTGTCGGCGACAGTCATCCTATGGGGTCAAAGAGCTTTGAAGAGTCATATAGGAATGAGCGCTTGGTGTGCTGGTTGTTGGCCAGCTGCAATCGGGCTATATCGAATTCGAAAATATCTTCCGCCGGGATGTATAGCATTCCCAACGTTTTAATGGTGTCATTTAATTTTATTTGAATATTTCCGTTGGATTGTTGTTCTCTAGGAATGCTATGCAATATTTTGGGAGAGTCGGATGCCCATTTTTAGCTTTATGAACGTCATTGGAATGTTGTTGTCGACCAATGCTTCTTCAATCGATTCTAATTTTCTGTGCATCCTCCTCATCAGGACATCGTGCTTCTTGAGCAGCTTCTGGCTGTTGTTTGCCACCCCTTTACTGGAATTTTCAGACTGATGCTGGTAGTCCTTACTTGATGATTCAGATGATTGATTAGATTTGTTGGTTGATGAAGTTTCATCTCCTTGGTCGTCGTTATTTGACTCCTCGTCGGCAAAGTTGAATTTGGAAGATGCGCCTGGGGCTGGCTTTGATGGCAAGGATGATGAGTTTAGGCGTTGACGCATATCTTCAACATATTTTGTAAATCCTTTCCATACTATTTGCCTGTCTTTATAGTATGGGTGTTTTGGATCAAGTTCAGGCTGGAACTCTCTTATTTGATTGTCCACATCGACGTATACGTTGTACGTCTTTTTGAGAGTTGCTATTTTCGCATCAAGATACTTTTTAGTTTTCCGAGCTGCACCATCTTTTTTATAGTTCGAGATGATGTGCTCCAACTCTACTGCCTTGTCATTTTGCAGCTGCAATAACCGCTCCATGTCTATGTTTTTATTGACATTGGTGTTGGAATGTTGTTGTATGGCGTAGATTGATTTATTTGCCGGTTGATTGGGCGTTGAATTTCGATACCTGTTGTTGTGAGTTCGATGCTTCGACGTATCTTGGCCTGTAGCAATATGTTTGTGGAACGTGCTGGCTGCCGGTTGTTGTGGTAGCTCGAATTCTCAATGTAAAATTCCTTTACAAAGTGAATTTAATTGTCCGCCGGTTGTTCTGGAGGCTCGAAGAACCATGTAAAAATCTGGCCTCTGCGTAGATTTCTGCACTTAGGTGAGTATTTGGTTTACCACTGGTGAGCCCCAAATATTCACTGAGAATTAAACTAACTGTTGTTGTGCGTTTATAATTCAATTCTATTTATTACCTCGATAAACCGGGCTTTTTATACGTGAAAATTGCTTACGCTTAAAATCATTAATATTTATATACAACAAAAACACACAATACAATATACAAACAATTAAAAACTGTTAAATTTGCTACAATATACAATATTCCACCCGTGTCGATACTGCGTCATCGACCGCGTGGAATATTATATTATTGCGCATGTTGACATTGATTCAACAAGCGTGTTAGCAAAAGTTGGCAGTAAAATGGTCTACGAAGTTGAGCAGGGTGCCTCTAAGTCATGCTTGACGGTAATGTTTAGCTTCGCAGCCGTGGGAGACATGATACCTCCGACGATAATATATCCATACAAAAAAATACCAGAAGGCATACAAAACTCAGCTCCGAAACATTGGGGCGTTAGAAGAAGCGAGAGTGCACGTAATGTATTTTACCCGCATATTATTAAAAATAATATAAAATAGCCAGTTATTTTATTTGTGGATATGGGCATGTGACGCACCTGACGAACGAACTAAGCAGTTTATGTAATAAATTGCAAATAAATTTAATTGCATTGTATCCTAACGCCACACGAATACTACAGCCATGTGACGTAGCGGCGTTTAAGCCCTTAAAATCAGCGTGGCAAAAGGTAGTCCTAAATTGTAAACGCGAAAATGTTGATAACTAGACAAACATTTGCTCCACTATTACAGCAAGCTGTAAACAAAGCAGTCAACCCGGTGACCATTAAAAATGGTTTTAAGGCATGTGGGATTTATCCTTTCAACAAATATGCTGTTGACTATTCAAAATGTCAGTATGGGATGCCAAAGGAAATACAATTGACATGGAACAATTTTCTGATATTGTTGGCCAAAAACTTTTGGAACTTCGATCGATAGAAGAGAGTGAATTAATTTTTAAAACTGAGGAGTTTCGATAATCTTCACAAAATTTATAAAGCCACCGAATATTATGGGCATCAATGAATTTATTTATCTACCTGAAGAATTCAATATTGAAGAGATAGAAATTACAGAATTGGCAGAGTGTATGGGACAAAAGGAAAGGGAGGTCAATACAGACAGTATGACACTGATAGGAAATACGGAAAAAGAAAAGGTTTCAGAAATTTCATAATCGCGGATTGAACCTGAAAATTGTGCGAAACTTTGTGTTAAAACGATCGATCAAAAATTAAAGAAAATTAAAATAAAAATTACCTTTTGTTCTCACATCATTCGGATACGCAAAAATTCAAGAGAAGAAGAAGAAGAAGCAAAAATTAGAAATGGAAATTGAAAAGGAACATCGACAACTCTTACGAATTCAAAACAGGGAAAATTAAAAAAAAATAAGGGAGGAAAATCAAATAACAAACCGAAGAGAAAAACAAAACCTAAGATTCTACCTAAAAAAATTATGCCAATTAAAAAACTTACCTTTACCGAATTTGTTCCTCTGGAACATTTATCACACAACCAAAAACGTCTGGGGTCGTTACATGATAACCAGCTTGAAGAAACGCTCCAGATGTCAGTACCTTTGACAACATCTATTTCTTTGACGGATGCGGAATTACCTGCTGCATATGAAGACAATAACAACTCAACATCGTGTTGTAATAATGAAACGATTACGAAAACTTTGGAATTAAGCGATACTGATCTTCTAAGAACTCCAACCGAATTTGAAGAAACAATTTTGACGGCAGCTTCTTCAAACACTACATTGGATATATTAATGCCAGAAAAAACTGAACTCTCTTCGAGAAAAATGTGCTATCATCGCACATACACTATCCTTAAAACAAACAAAGGACTCCGCTGTCCGCATTGTACAGTTGAATTTCATACTTGTTGTAAAGGGTGGTTAAATTTTAAGGGCCGATGTTGATTTTGAATAAAACACAAATTATTTAGGGAATTATTGTCAATTCTTTTTATTATGTTAATATGGTATGGTTCAATTATGTATGGAACAAAATATCGGCCGCGACCTCGGCGGCACACGTCCACCCGATGGTCCAAATTTTCGATGACGCTTAGGCATAATTGAGGTTCTATGCCGTTAGTGTGCCGAATTATCTCACCCTTTAGCTCTTGAATTATTGCTGGCTTATCGACGTACACCTTTTCGTTCAAATAACCCCAAAGAAAGAAGTCCAACGGTGTCAAATCACATGAACTTGGCGGCCAATTGACATCGCCACCACGTGAGATAACACGGCCATTGAATTTGTCGCGCAAAAGAGCCATTGTTTCGTTAGCTTTGTGGCAAGTGGCACCGTCCTGTTGAAACCACATATCGTCCACATCCATATCTTCCAATTCGGGCCATAAAAAGTTCGTTATCATAAACTGCACCAAACAGTCACTCTTTGTGGGTGCATTGGTTTTTCGACGATCACTCTTGGATTATGATTCGCCCAAATGCGGCAATTCTGCTTATTGACGAAACCACTGAGGTGAAAATGTGCCTCATCACTGAAGATGATTTTCTTCGAAAATTGATCATCCACTGTTGCCATTTCTTGCCACCATTCTGATCATTGACGACGTTTGGAATGGTCAAGAGGCTTTAGTTTTTGAGTCAATTGCACCTTATAAGCGTGTAAATGCAAGTCTTTATGCATAATGTTCATCAACGACGAGCGTGAGAGGTGCAATTGTTGGCCACGACGACGAGTTGAGGTGGACGGCTCTTCAGCCACACTATCGCGAACAGCAGCAATATTTTCTGCTATACGAGCTGTACGAGCACGCACTGGTGTTTTAAAATTTCCTACAGACCCGGTTTGCTCAAATTTTTGCACGATTTTTCCGATTTTTCCGAAAAAATCACGAAGTGCACGATATGCATTTTGATTTGAACGCCCATTTTCATAATATGCCTGAATAACTTTAACGCGTTGCTCGATTGTGTATCTTTCGATGGTTCAAATTGAGTTAGTCTGAAATTGAGAAATGTCAAATTAAATGCAGAAAAAAACTTGACGTTTAGGTGTGGTTTACATTCAACGTCGGCCCTTAAAATTAACCACCCTTTATAAATAAACTAAAAATTGAAACTGATCCCAAATTTGTGTGTACTTCGTGCAAATCTAAGCATTTAATTTAATTTACTTTCATTATAATTTTATTTTATTATATTAATGTGATATAGAAATATTTTTTGATATTGAATTACTAAAGTAAGGTACCTACTAATATCTGTTGTACCTGTAATATTAAAAATTTTAATTAATGAAAATAAAGAAACTGAATAGATACCTATAGGTACCTAGGTATCTAGTAAGGTATTATTTTATTTTGTATGAGTGCCGATAACTGTGAAAATTAAGATGTCCAAAAACTATGCATTTGTGTCCATTATTGTGATTGCGGTGGATGTCTTTTATTGTGGTAGCATGCCAATTATTGTACATCTAGAGAGTGCCAATTATTGTTTTTGAGTGACCATTACTAGTAAAAGTACAACATTTTTTAAATATTAAATAATTTACTTAATTACATTTTGATAATTCAAAATTAAACAAAAATAATCAATTTATATAATGTCGACAAATCGGTTTGTGCTTTGGTTAACCAAATTTAAGTTAAATACAAAAGGTTCGTAAATTTTCTTATAAGTGTCCAGTATTATATCATTTACCCTATTTGTCAGATTATATAAGTTATCTAATAATTATGCAACTGCTTAAAGCAATTTCTATCCTTATTAAAGCATAACGGAATTTCACATTTCTCACGTATTAGATTCCATTTCGGACAATGATCAATGGATCTTGCTTTACCTTTATTCGCGGTATTCTACCAGAAGTCGTTTATCGTCTTTTTACTTCAATAAGTATCGACTGTTCAGGGGATGGCCGTCCTCTTTTTCGAAATTCTGCCATACGAGACAGAGTTTCTGCGACAGAAATTTTTAAATCTGATAGAGATAGCAGCTTACTGTTGCCCTTTATGAATTCAGCACGCCTAAAGGGTAATAATGCGATTAATATACCGGTGTGAAGATTTCAATATTTATCAAAAGTGTACTCGTAGCTACACAAATTAACAAAAAACAAAAATTTAGATACACAATTTAACAAAAAGTGTAGAATTATATAGAACAAATATGGCAGGGATGAATTTGTTATTTATCTCACAAAATCTAATCTAATCTAATCCGCGGCCTATCACTGCGACCTTCGGGGAACTATTTTTTGTTTAGTGCAAATGGAAATAATAATGTAAAAAGTGTAAACCGGGTCTTGTGGATGCTTAAGGGCCATTAACACTTAATTCTAGAGATGACACTACAAATCTGAGTATACTGGCATTTTACGCAATTTATGGAAGGAATTAATTTGTTGACGATATGAAGGGCTACACTGGACGAAGAGCCAACACTGAGAGTTGGAGGCCCATCCGGGCAACAGATCAGCTTTCACTCAAGCTCATGCATTAAATATTCTCGAACAACCACAGCAATTCGTAAAAGCGTAATCCGAGGAAGAAATTAAGTGAAACTTCAATTGAAATGTAGGCAACGAGAGCTCTTAACAATAGTAAAGCGCGGCATAGAGGCAGAACTGAATTATAGTGCAAACCGCATCAGACTGTTCGAGACCGGGAGATTACAAGTCAAGACGGCAAGAATTAGATGAACAGCTTCTTTGAAAGATAACCTATGAAGGTAGCAGAATCAACTGGAATAGCTGCCAGATTAGTAGGAGGATCAATGCACAGCATTTAGATGTTAGAGCAAGAGGACCGAAAAATTGTCAACAGCATGCTAATATTGACTGGAAACTGCGCGTAGACAATGGTATAACAATGGAAGGATATCTCAATTATATCAATGGTATCATACGAGATGTTATGCGGCATCAACTCACGGCTCCGACAAATGATGAAAATGGTTTTCAACTATTTGAACTCTACTCTTGAGGCCATTTTCAAACCAAGGTGGATATATATACAATAATCTCTTAACCAAGCTCCCGGAATTTTTGGCGGGTCATCATGAACGTGGCCCGGCGTTGACCTGGTGGAACACGACGCCTCACATATTGCCTAATTCTGGCCGCTTATGGTCGAAGGTGTCTTTAGTTGGTTCAATTTCCAGTAGAGATCCGAATTGAACGTTTGGACATTCATTCGGCAGCAGCTCATTGTAGATGATTCCCTTCCAATCCCTCCGATACACACATCAATACATTCCTGGTCGTCAATCCTTGTTTCAGCTCCTGTGGGCGGTGCTTCGACAGCTCGCATGCCGGTCTACTTCGACATAATTTCCAGGATTTTACCGACATTTTCGACGATAGGCCTTCCAGTGCGTGGTGCATCTTTGATATCGAATTTGGTATTGGCCGTGACAGTATCGGGACCAAAGACGCCATCCACAATTGCAGTCGGTTGATTGCCGTTTTCGCCCTTATCGAAGCAAAATTGTATAATACAGTGAATTGTTGCTTTGTTTACCTCCATCCTTAGTATGTGTCTTTGCTTAATTTGTAATACGAAAACTTTAGAAAACCTGCATTACCTTTTATTATTCCGAAATTATTTTTTACATCAGCATACTACAACAAAAATTTATTTTACCAGCCAACACTAAAAACTAGAATACATTTTTTTTATATTTCATTTGTTCAGGTCAACTAGCATCTTTGCTGTCTTTTTTATGTAATACGATTTCTAAAACCTGTGTTACCGAGTTGGGTACTTTTCCACAACTGTAGAATAAAATTTAAGAACAAAAAAAATGTTTAAGCAAATTTACTGACATTTTGAAAAAACTATTCTCTATTCACAGTACGAGTATAAGATATTACGCAAGATTATGAAAAAACTACCAAAACATTTTCATATGAGACGGTTTCCACAGTGATTACCTGAGACTTCGGCCACTGTTAAGAATTAGTGTAGGCCATATGAAATCCAAATAATCTAGCCCCATTTCTGTACGAGGTGGAAAGAAGGTTCGTGTCAGTCTCAGTATGTAACGATTTTCAACAAAAAATTTACCAAGAAATTTTCTTATTTAGTGGTTATTTGAGTTCCAATTGGCCTACACTTGAAACGCCTTAAACAATCATTAGTTCATAATTTTTCAGTAGTCTTAGTTCTGCGTAATAAAAATCATAATATATGTCTAAAATCACTAATTTGAACTGGAGTACTGGAATGACAGCCTCCACGAAGTTTATAAATGGATACGGGCATACGCTGGGCAATGTTCTGTAGAACGAACGGTTGTGGTACCCAATCCCTTCGTAGTAGTGAAGAGGAATAGCTAATTAGTCAATCAAAACTACGCAATGGTACCAACAAAAGGAAATAATACCCCAGGTGATACACCAATATCAACATTGGTAAATTCACTCTCTGTGGAGACTGGTCTTGTGGATTCTGGGGAGGGCCATCTATTGCATTATCAGGAACATCAAATCCGTTCCAGAGAAGATCTGGAAAGGGAGGAGATTTACAAAGATCACCGATAAAGAAAAATAGAAGCAACTCGGTAGCTGACCAAGCCGATACTTTTTCTAACGCTATACTTAGATGTACTGGACAAACATTACACGAAATAAGTGATGCCACAGGAAATTTTACTTTGCAAATAGCCGAATCTAGTAAAACAACTATTGACCTAGAAAAGGAGAATATCAATCTCTTGGCGAGACTAGAGCATATGGAGCAATTATTTGCCAAGCTAAGCGAAGAAATTGAGCATCTAAAGCAAGAAAATGAAACCTAAAAATGAATCGGGATTCAAAAAAAGATTGCGATATAGGGAGCATTGAACCTGACAAACTCATCAACTCCACTGTTGAAGATGAATTACAAAGAGAAACGGAATGGTTCATAAAAAAGAAAAAACTGTCCAGGAAGAGTAAGAAAAGAAAAGCTTAATCGTGACCTGAGGCTGAGCAATTAAATGGTAGGGGACAATCTAGTCCAGATTCAAAAAATGTTCTACCCAAAGCCAATCAACCAAAAGGTAGTAAATCTACCAAAAACATTACACCAAATTTAGTGCAACCAAATGAAAAATCACCCCCACCAATAAATGTAGTGGGTATAACCAGTTACCCAGAAATTAAATCACTGATGAAATCGGTTACTGACAAAGACTATAAGGTAACAGCGTTAAACAATGACGTTTGGAAAATTAATACTCGGGACTCAGATACTTATAGAACCTTATCTATGAAGTCGAATGCTGAAAAGTATCAGTGGTTCAATTACGAGAACAAACAGGCCCGACCTATAAAAGTCATGGCAAGAGGTTTACATCACACTTGCTCAAGCAAAGAAATATTGAACGAATTACAAAATGTAGGTCTTAAAATACTAGATGCAGCAAATGTCAGGCATTTAATCACATCCAAAGATATTGCGGCCGGGATCCTAGACATGTAAAATGCTCAGGTAATCATTTTACCCAGGCATGTACAATAGGGAGAGATGTGTCAGCCAAGCGTACTATTTGTAAGGGCCAACATCCGGCTAATTATCGAGGCTGTGAAGTTGCTAAAACCCACAACCAAGCAACACAGGGCAAAGAAGTCCATTTGCGCAGGTAGTGAAAGGTTTGGGTTCAACCAAACATATGGGCTCTGAAAGTGACCAAATTATGGAAAACATTATGAACAAAATTGCAGCTATTACAAAGCGGCTAGATGACCAGAGTAATCTGAACAACATGATACTTGATCAACTGAAGAAAATGCAACTCCCTTAGCGCAATCCAACAAAAAATGTTAAGTAAGAACACAACTTTCAAAATAGTAGTCTGGAATGCGAATAGGATTATGCAACATATTCCAGAAATAGAAAATGTTTACACTCAGAAAAAATTGACATTTTCTTAATATCTGAAAGCCATCCAGTTAAATCTTCGTTTGCTAAAATACGGGGTCATAACTCGAGCAAGACGTGGTTCGGCATTACTAATAAAAGAAAATATAAAACACCATTTAGAATCAAATATCGAAGAAGACACAAAGCGAGTCACTACTGTAAGAATCCAAATTAAACATAGACAGCTTACTGTATCTGCAATATATTGTCCTACCAGGTATAACTTGAAAAGCGAGGAATACTTTAAACTATTTAAATTGCTTGGACGTGATTTTATTATTAGAGATGACTTTAATAGAAAGGTAAAGAATTGCTTCAGCAGGGAACGAAATTACCTGACCTAATAGGTTTTTAATGTGGCAAAAGGTATATTCTAGAACTACATTCACATTGAAGACAGTAATTCTCTAGTATCGGATCATTCCCCGGTTATCATGACAGTCAGTGAAATGGTAATTCAAAAGGAGAGTGCACCTAGATTAACAAATTCAAAAACAACCGGGGATCTCTTTCGTTAAGTAATGGAGCAAAAATCAATCTTCAGGTACCGATAAGAAATTCCCACTAGTTGGAAGATGAATTAAAACAACCTAATGAAGCAATTCACTAAGCTGCTTTGGCAAGTACCCAAAATAAAGAAATAAGAAGAAGCAACATATCCTACCCAATGCAAGAGAAAAACGGCGAACACGTAAAACCTGGCAAATAACTAGAACACCGAAGAACAAAACAATTCTTAACAATTTAGGTAACAGTCTCAAATCTCTTTTTAAAGAAGTTAAAAATGCATCAATCAACAAATATCTAGTTAGCCTAACCGATGAAAAAAACTCTGATTATTCACTGTGGAAGGCGTCGAAAGGACTCAAAAGATCCAAAATGCAAGTATCTCCACTTACAAAGGAGGATGGAACCTGGGCAAGAGGTTCTAAGGAGAAGGCTGATCTGTTTGCGGAGTATCTCGAGGATACCTTCCAACCACTACCAAGGAAACGGCCAATGAAAATATAATTTCAATCCCCAAGCTAGATGATTTTGATATTCGCCCAGTAAAAAGAAATTAAAGAAGTAAAAAGCAACATGAATGTTAAAAAAGCTCCAGGGTATGACTTTATTACTTGCCAAATAATCAAGACTGCCAGGTAAAGGATTTCGTAAACTATTACTCATAATCAATGCAAGCTTTCGATTAACATATGTTTCGTGGTAATGGAAAGTAGCAGAAGTAATCATGATAGCAAAACCTGATAAACCACCTAACGATAAAAAATCATACAGGCCCATTTTATTGCTGCCAATTATGTCAAAACAGTTTGAAAAATTGATACTAAAAAGACTTAAACCAATAATTGAGGACCGACAACTAATTTCTCCACATCAACGTGGATTCGGAGAAAAACACTCCACAATTGAACAGGTGCATAGAATCACCAACATTATTGAAAGAACGTTGGAGTGTAAAAAAAATGCTCCAGCCTGGATGTCGCCCAAGCGTTCGATTCCTAAAGGATTAAGACCAATCCTGTATTTATTACATACAAGGGATATTCCAACAACAGATGAAGGAACGAGCAAACTCCAGAAGGATGCAACGAGCAAACTCCAGAAGATTACCAATGCGGTTTGTAACTGGACTAAGCGCTGGAGAATCAAGCCTAATAAGACGAAATCTACGCATATTAACTTTACATATCAAAAGGCGTCCCACCTACCGATAGAAATTAATTCACGACCGGTGCCATATGCAAACAAAGCTAAATATCTTGGCATGGCATTCGATACCAAGCTCAAGTGGAGTGAGTATGTCAACAAGGACCTATATGGATATGGACCTATGGTATTCAATTCTGGGGATGTACTAAGCAAACAAACACCAAAATGATACAGACGTTTCAAAAGAAGGTTCTCCGTGGCATCGTAAATGCTCCCACACAAGAAATGAATACCTTCACAGGGACGACGGAATACACCAAAGATGAAATAAAAAAGCGCGCCGCCAAACACGAAATAAGGCTCCAGGAACATGGAAACCCCTATATTCGCCTCATGATAGATAACCCTGTCGTTGAAAAAAGAGTTCAAAGAACGAGGCCACTTGACCTAGTGAACATGCCAAATACAAATTAGCATTTTAAATAGATTTAATTAATTTTGGGACTAGCCATTGGGGTTTACCCCAACAAATCCGAATTATTTAAGAAATGTAAAATTTGTTTAAGCTTGAAAGATGAATTGCTAGATGAGCACAGTAGAATCCCAAAATAGTCTTATGTAAGAGAATTTTTTTAATTCTGAGACATTTCGTAGTTATGACTTCTGTGACTATAAATCACAATCGAAAGTTACTAAGATTGTAAGCAATCGAATACAAAAAGCGTCTTACTTTGGTACAAGTTATTTCCATAACAACTATATTAAGGTGTACGGCAAACACGGCTAATTCGAAAACGATGTGTTAAATAATCGAATTAGTGCAAACAGAAAATAAATTTTATATACTCGTATACCGCGGTGGGTTAGCCAAATATGGAAAATCAATTAACAAAATACATAAAAATGATGGCAGTCATCGCGTATCGATTTGACCTAATTGCGAGTGCCGGTGAATATCTGTATTTGGATGGTATGAGGATGAGGCGATAGATAATCCACTCTAGCTTTTCTCGCACTACTTTTTAAGACTCTTAATTGTTATTTTGTTGTTGTCTAAATATAATAATTAATGTTGAGTAATTATAATGATAGGAATCATCATAATTTATTATAAAATATCACACTTAATTAATGTCATTTCCATTTCAATTAGTTTTTTCCATCAACAATACGAATCTATATAAATAAACCAGACCATATATGTGTACCAACTGTACATCTGTAAAACAAACACATGAACAATATATTCAGATAAAACACAAATGGGGTTTATTGTTTTGAATGGATGTACAGATAATAGAATTGCGCTGTTATCTGGGTGTTATCATGCGGGTTGGTGGTATACTATACACCATTCTCATATGTGTAGTGTAGCAAAACAAATAAAACAATGGTTTTTGATGATGATGATGATGATGATGATGATAGTCGGTAAAGGGTTGGGGTTGAGCACCTCCCATAACAAAAAATATTTATGTATGTAACTGTAACATAAACAGAACATACAAGACATACAACAAATTTGATAATGTTTCTGTTATTTGCGAGTGGCAAATATCATTCGGGGTTTTCGTTTCGTATGATATTAATCAGGTGTGTTTTATGAAAATTTAATGAAATATTCGTTCGAATTGAGGTGAAATGGGGTGACATGTGACAGATTTTACACCAGTATTTTATTTTCAATAATATTTGTTATTATTTGTTTTAACACATTTTCTTGATAGTAACTACATTAATATAATTCGAATATGTACACCAAAAATTTGAGAATTGGGTGGAGATGCATTGCGCAGAAGCAGAGTGATTACGAAAGCTTTCAACATTATCGTACATTTTCATCTATATATTTTGATTGTCTACTATGAATAGACAAATACTTAATATAAATGCATATTAAATTGTTAGTGCGGACGTGTCTCTTTTATATCTAATGTGTTGTGCCACGCAAACAACTAATTGGGTAGTAAATATTAAGTTTAATTATTTACGAAATTCAAGTTTGTTGACATTGTACACCTATAAAGATTGCTTTTTTATGGATAATCAACGAAATCTACGACTGCGTGTTTTACATATTTAACCTTGAGAGTACAATGGTTATACGAGTAAAGCGGTTTATATTACCACTATTGAAAAAGTTATGTTTTATTAATGACATTTGAAAAAATTAACAATCTTTCTTTATAAAATTCATATACAAATTTGAAACTAAGCCGAAACTAGGAAATAGTCTCTAGCAGCAGCTGTAACGTATGACCTCGTTCGTTGAAACAGCTATAAGACGAACGCTATTAAATCGAGTAGCCGTTAGTCTGAGGGTGAGTTCATATTATCGATATAAGCTGTACGGTCATCGTTCCAAAATAATTCTTATTATAAGCGTTCTAAATATCAAAAGCATTCTTTACAAATAAAATTGAATAACTACAGAATGATGTTCAAAAAAAATAAAAACTCGAATGTGTGTGCACCTGGAGCTTTCGTTCCCTAACACATATCAAAAATTTATAGCCGCTTACCCGTAGTAAGACTTGGTTCATAATTTTAAAATTATTTATTTATTTCTCCAAATCTATTTCGTCCCCTCAAAGTAATCCCCCCCGGCCTCAACACACTTGTGCCAACGTTTTTTCAATCTTCGAAACAGTTGTTAAAGCCAATTTCCGGAATAGCCTCCAATGAACGTAGCGATTCACGTTTAATGTCTTCAATTGACTCAAAACGGTGTAACCGGAGCAGTTGTTTGAGTTTGCTGAACAGCCAGAAGTCACACGGACCTAAATCAGGCGAATACGGTGGTTGCGAAACGATATGGGTGAAATTTTTGGCGAAAAAATCACGCAAAACCAATGCAGTATGAGAAGGTGCATTATCGTGGTGCAAAAACCAAGAGTTGTCGACACATAATTCTGGCTTTTTTTTACGAATAACTTCGCGCAAACGACGCATAACACTCAAATAGTATTCCTCGATAATCGAAGAAAACTGTCAAAATCACCTTGATTTTTGACTTGCTTTGACGTGGTTTTTTCGGCTTCGGCTCACCTTTGGCACGATATTCGGCCGATTGATCGTCTGTTTCCGGGTCGTAAGCATAGATCCAAGACTCATCGCCAGTTATAATACGTTTCATGACGTCCTGGTAGTCGGAAAGCATTGTTTCACAGACGTCAACGCGACGCTGTTTTTCCAAAAAATTGAGTGATTTTGGATCCAATCGTGCTTTCACTTTTCTTAGGCCCAAATTATCTTTCAAAGTGGTTTTCACTGATCCTTCCGATATTTCAACGATGCCAGTAAGGTCTCTGACTGTTAATCGTCGATTCTCGAGCACCCAGTCCTTGATTTTATTAACGTGTTGAACATCAGTTGATGTTGATGGCCGTCCTAGACGTGATTTAATCAAAAGCACTTGCTCGCGACATACAATTATCACCGAAGGCCTTTTGCAATATTCTGAACGTTTCGGCACCACAAAATTGATTCCGCACACAAAATTTAATGGAACTCCTTTGTGGAATTAATTTGCATTGTAAAAATCGCCGAATGTACTTTTTGTACTTTAGAAAGACAAGCATATGCTAAACACTAATGATTATTTTGATGTGACATTTGGCACAGATGTCACCGACTGTCATACCAACATAGAAAAAAATATTTCGACGAATGGTTTTCCGCGCGAAATTTAAATTAAAGTCTTACTACTTTTTGCCCACATACGAGTATATGCACATACTAAACGATAAATCTCCTTACTTTTTTATGTAGACTTAGTATGTCGTTTATTATTAGAAAAATTCTGGAATAAATTGGTTACCCGTGAGAGCTTTAGGATATTGAGCATGTTTATTATATCAAAAAGGACAGGCACTCGAAAAACGTGCAAATAGTTTACGATAGCAACTACATTATTTTTAACATAAATGCCAGATTTGGTGGGACAGCATATTTGGCGTCGTTCCAATTTGCAACAGCAGCTAGAATTAAAATATCGAAAAGGAGAGGGGGAATTGTGTTTGTTGACCAAGCCATGGCTGATGACCCCTTACTAACCCTAGTTTCCGAAGGGGAACGGAAATATAATGTGGCCCATAAAAAATAAAGTCCATTGTCGAGAGATGTATAGGCATTTTGAAAACCCCAATTGAGGTGCCTGTCTAAGGAAAGAGTATTATATTACTCTCCTGCAAAAGCAGGACAAATAATAAATGCTTGTGCGGTTCTTCACAACATCGTACCAAGAGCGCGAGTTCCTTTGTCAGATAATGTTACAGAAGAAGAAAATGGAGAGAAGATGAATTAATTCCACGGTCGATTAATGACTGAAATTTAAAATGTTTAAACAATTTAACATTTAACAATTTTTTCGTGAACTTGTTGAGTGGATACCCATTTTCGTGTTCTGGCTGTGGCTGATGGCCGAGTGGTGGGATTGTAAATCTCGACTCACATGGAATAAGTGCTTAACTCGATATAAACGAATAAAGAGATAAGTTCTTTTTCCATGTGAGTCGAGAAATGTAAACACACGATATTTGGTGGAACGGCACACGATGCTTATGTTAATGGAACTTACTTTCGATCCATCTAGAACTTGCTTTGATCCGTCTTTGTTGGTGCCCTTAATACGTTTAGCTCAGTGGCTAAAGCATTCTGGTCCATGTCCCATCCACTACCGTAAATCATCAGGAATCGAGCATGTTTACTAAAATGTTCAAATAGTTTGCGACAGCAACTACTTGATATTAAATGTTCATTCGAGATTTAGTGGAACAGCGCATGATGCGTATATTTGGCGTTGCTCAAATTTGCAACGGCAAATAAAATTAAAATTTTCTATCGGTGAGAGGCAAATATGGTTATTGGGAGATGACGGGTACCCATTACAGTCATGGCTATTGACCCCTATACTAACTCCAGTTTCGGAAGGAGAGAAAAAGTACAATGTAGCACACAAAAAACAAAATGTCTCGTCGAAAGGTGCATTGGAATATTAAAAAACCGGTTTAGATGTCTATATCAAAGAAGAGAGTGCTTTATTACTCTCATGAAAAGGCAGGCAAAATTATAAATACCTGTGTAGTACTACATAATATTTTAATAAGGGCGACGATTCCATTGCCAGATAACATATAACTAGACGAAGAAGATGATGATTTAATTCCTCGATGGATATATGAAGCGAATCGGTTAAATGAAGCAAGAAGGGTTGAAGCAAACCTAATAACCGAATATTTTGAATAATTTTTAGATTTTGTATAATTTACTATTATTTGTTTTTTATTTCATTTAACGTATTAGAAATACATTGTAAGATTTGAATTTTTTTTTCACGTTCAACTTTTTCACTCTCCAACTTAATTTTAGTTTGTTCTATCTTTATAAATTTTTCGATGTTTTCTTCATCATGTGTTGTAACTCGCTTTCGTTTTCTGGCTGATGGCCGAGTGGCTGGTGCATCACATTAAGTAGGCCGAATAAGTGTAGATGGTAGATTGCTCGCCGGCGTTGTTTGTTGAGACGAATCTTGTGGGTCATCTGTAACTACTACTAAAGGCGGAGGCGATGCATTGCAGTGGGTTTCTAACTCGACCTAAAAACAAATAAGTGAATGAATTATTATTATTTTTATTGGTGTTGTGGATTCATAAGCCTACCATTTCACCCAATTCGAGCACCTCAATGTCTCCATCCACGGCTTGTGTAGTCGTTATTGCTAGAATTCACAGTTCATTATCTGATAGAGGCTTCAAAATTTTGGGTTCGTTAATACCACTTTTACTCATTGACACCGCTAATCGTGGCGCGTGGCGATCTTTTGCCTTCAATCTACATATATAGGGTGGGCCAAATAATTATTTTTTTTAATTGCAATAAAACAAAAAGTTCCCTATATTTTTATAAATTTATTTTTTCATTGTAACGAACAATCATTCCGATTAATTATGGAATACTATTTCATTCATATGACTGCTTCGGCTGGCCTTGACGTACCCCATGCGATCGGTCCAATTTTTTAGCACATTTTCGATCGTATGAGACATTATGTCTTCAATGTCATTGCGAATATTGTTTTTGAGAGCATCAATCGTTGCTGGTTTATCGGTGTAACACTTATCTTTGACGGCACCCCAAAGATAATAGTCCAACCAACAAAGTCCAACTTTGATGAGCCAAATCACATCAGCATTTCGGTCTTCGAAGACAGTGCGCAAAAGATCAATTGAAACGTGTGCTGTGTGGCACGGAGCGCCGTCTTGTTGAAACCAAATGTTGCCTATGTCCTCCTCTTCAAGTGCCGTTAACAAAAAATCGTTTATCATAACGCGGTAGCGCTCACCATTGAAAAGATGGGAATGCGCCTCATCCGAAAACATGATTTTTTTTCGAAAATCGGCATCTTCTTCAAGTCGATCTGAAACCCACTCAACGAACCGAAAACGCAATGGGTGGTCTCTTTGCTTCAATTCCTGAACCAATTGAATTTTATACGGTATCATACCAAGGTCTTTATGCAGAATTCGTCGCACTGTTGTGCGTGAAATGTTCAATTCTTGAGCACGATGACGAGTTGACGTTCTCGGCGACTCACGCACATTCTCGGCTACAGCATCATCATTTTCGTGTGTACGCTTGGTTGGCTGCTTGGTTCGTGTTAGTTTATTAATTAGCAAGCCTGTTTCTTTAACTTTATTCACAAAATAACGCACATATGGAGCTCCCGCCGCTTCGTGTTTTCTGAAAACAGCACAGATTCTGCAACATTACCATGATTTTCGAAGTAAAGTTTCAATATTTCCCAGCGTTGTTCAAGCGAATACACCACCATTTTCGTTCAGCGGAAGGATAAAACTAACTTTCTGTCGAATCAACAGTGACATAACCCTTACCATACTCAAAATAACCGCTAGTTCAAAAAAAAGTTAGATGGCCACCCCGTATATGAAAGTGCAAACAAATAATCAATATGTAAACAATATTAAATTAATGTAACTTACAACTTTCGCCAATTTGTTGTCATATTTGTTGGCACCCCCCAAAGCATTTAATTATGTGGCAGACGCATTTCAAGAATTGTCTCTCGTACATGCCCCGTAAACTTATGTGAAGCTACAATTATGAACAACTACAACGTAATGTTAAATATAAATTATGTTTTAAATAAATTTATTGTTTACCTGTCCGTCGTGTGCCATATCTATATTTCCTTCAAGGAAGTCAGTTAGGTAAGATTTATGTTGCTCGCTAGCTCCCTTTAATTGTTTTTACAATTTTTTAAAATCAATTATTCCATAAAGTAAAACAACAAATTTAATTTCAAACTGTTAATGATAAACGTTAAATAGCAGTCGCACGACCAAAATACTCGAGAATACTCGAGTGAGAAAGTTTTATTCATATGAAAAAATTGTGAAGTCATTTTTTTCCTTATCATGGGACGCGAACCGGGAATGTGAATTTCTTACTGAAAATGTTTTTCTATGTACTTTTCATAGAACGAGAATTGATCCCCTGGAAATAAATGATGATTGTAAAATAGTACAGTTTAGTCCAGCATAAACAGCTCCTATAAAATATTGTGAAAAATCACTTTAAAATTTCCATCTAGCGTACAGGCTACAACTATTGACAGTCATAAGAAAATGTTAACTTCAACATTTGCCCATGTGCCCATGTTGTTAATCGTGTAGAATATTAAGTTTAGTTAAGACTAATTGTTAATTTTTCCATTTCCACCGCTGGACCGCTATTATTTTATTCTTTAATATCCAGAAAATAATTTTTCATAAAAGTTTCCTAATTTGCATAACTATTGACACACATAACTATAATTCATTTAACTAGCTAGTTACGTGGTAGCCTATTATCACAATATGACTTCAATGTCATTTAGTTTGTTAAACTTAAACAGTCTTATTATTACAATAAGTTTCCAAAACGAATCAGTCTTTCTAATCGGGTTTCCAAACTGCACTTCACGCACAGGAACAATGGCTGGATTGGCAAATCTAGTGACTTCAGGCATTTTATGTGGTACTCTCTTAAGCATTTGGAACATTTTATCCTCATATCTTCGAAGTTCTGCGGTTTCTTACTCAAAGAATATCTACCGTAGTAACACATTTGGCCCTTGGCAATTTACTGCCGATGTCAACACTTAAAGCTTCAAACAACGTTGAATCTGTCGTATCACCTTCAGTATTAATTGTTTTTGTTTTCTCAGGACTAAGTTCATTAGCAACAGGTACCGCTGAAAATGAAAAGTTATTAGATAAAATTATGACTTCATTTTAAGCGTACCATTATTTTCCGTGTTTGTAATTATGACATTATCTGGAGAAATTTGGTTTTCTTTATTTATTTCGGGCAATATTTTAATTGCGTGTTTTGCGGTTTTAAGTTTCCCGATCGTTGATTTTCTTTTAGTTTGATTTTGTCGCTTTCTTAAAGCTTTAAATTCGATTTCCTCTCTTTTTCTTTTTTGTTTCTCAAGTTTGGCTAATTTCCGTATTTCCTTTTCGTGCAACAATTTATGTTCTTCTATTTTCCGGTTCCTTTCTGCTTCTACACACAGGGTGGGCCAAATAATTTTTTTTTTTTGAACAGCGGTTAATTTGAATATGGTAAGGGTTATGCCACTTCTGATTTGACAGAAAGTTAGTTTTATCATTGCGCTAAACGAAAATGGTTGTGTATTCGGTTCGCTGAGTGGGTTTGTGATCGATTTGAAGAAGATGCCGATTTTAGCAAAAAAAATCATCTTTTCGAATGAGGCACATTTCCATCTTGGCGGCTATGTAAACAAGCAGAATTGTCGCATTTGGGACACGGAGTGACTGTTTGGTGTGGATTTTGGTCCGGTGGCTAAAAAATTATTTAGCCCACCCTATATATTGAAGATGTTAATACAAATGGCTTTTTTGGTTTAACCGACGGTTTATCATTCTGCTTTCCAGTTTTAACTGACATTTCTGGCCAGTCTGAATAGTCTTCAATAAATATTATTGGATTATTTTCCGAGAAAAATGTTTGACTAGTCCTAGCAACATTTGTAGTGATCGGATCAGTTGCCTGCATATTGTTGTGCGGAGCGGTTTGGAGATTTCGTATTTTAAACTTCATCTTCACTGTTGCTTATTACATTTTATTAACACTTTCATTATTTATTAACCATCTATGTTCACAATTATTATACCCAACTTAAATTTAAATACGTTAAATAATTTATGATTCTTAGTAATTAATTACATATTACTTAAAATTACGGCTTACGACTATCCATAATAACTGTTTATGACTATCTCTTAAAACTAAAATGCTCGTCTTATATACTAAAATTTAGAGGAAATGAAAATGTTATACAGGCACTACGGAATACAAATGTACATTTTCCGAGGTTGCAAGGTCGCATTTTCATATTTTGATCGTAATTTTGTTTATTTGGTTAAAATTTAATGACCTCACTGAACAACGCGGAAAAAAAATAAATGGATCGACTCTTTCCAGTATATTACACAACAATATTTGTAATTTCCATGCTATCAGATATCGTTAATCTTACACCAATCAAAATATCTACTGGGTTTGTTATATCACCATCAATGTATATAAAACTACCTATTTGGGAAACATCAATTTCTTGGGTTACGCTAAGTTCATCGATCGGAAATTGAACTGTTTCGAGCGGATCAGTAGAACAATTTAGGTCTGGATGCAACGTATGACCTTTAAATGTTGCATATAGTTTGAATAATAATTTGAAATATTTGTCATACTTTTCCAAATAAAATGGGGTTCTTATAATGTCATCAAACAGCATTATTTTTGACTGCCCAGTAATTTCAGTAAATTGTAAAATGTTAGGAGAAACTTCATTCAGTTCATTCAGTGGTGCCGTATTTGTCTCGCAAATCTATTGAAAAATAACTCCACGCTTAAATGGCGCACGCTTTAAATCCACTTTATAACATCTGCGATGTAATGCATAGCAATAGCAAAGGGGCAAAATGCTCTCTGGTTAAAAGGGCGCCTGGATGTTCTTTCCGCCACTGAAATACATTTTTGTCCCAACAAGTTTTTAGTGGTTTCAATGCAGCTTAATCACATGGCTGCAATATTTGTGTGGCATTAGGATACAATGCAATAATAATTATTCCAAGTCACACACATTACTCACTTACTTTTAGGGTCATATAGATCCCTTCAGATATAGGGTTATGGAATCAAACCATCTTTTAATATCGGTTCCACTTACTTTGGAACTCGCTGCAGTGACCGGGTCTGGTACTTTTATGGCTACATTAGGATTTCGTCGTACAAAACTTTTAAACCAACCCCTTCCTGGTGCGTTTGTCTTTTGTCAGCCTCAATAAATTCTCTAACAGTTTCCAATACATCCTCTTTACGTTTGGGAAAGTCTTTCCTCTGGTAGATAATGAGCTATTCAGCCACATCACTTTCATCACTTGTGGTTAATATGGTATCAGGACCTGGTATAACCTTCGGAAACTTTTCCCCTAAACGGAAAATTAGAGTTGATCGAGGTATGTTATATTTTTCTGCCGATTTTATTTTTGGAAATTTGCTTGTTTCTAATTTCGGTTAGAGCTGCTTGGAGCGATTCCTCTTTATAGGCTCCACGTTTCTTAGCAGTAATATCAAAAAATGTGATTATAGCATTTAATAATAATGGTAAACAATAATTTAATTATTCTGATTGGCAATAACTGTAACAATGAAGAAACACTTTTTGGCACACCTAAGTCAATAATTAGAATCTTACGAAATTCGAAAATCCATATTCCTTAACCAAAATATCATTAACGAACAGAGAGAAATCCGTTTCTCACCAATTACGGATCTCGCCCTGTTCTATTCTCACGCTCTTAATAATTTGACTAATACGTCGGGTAATTAAATACTCAGCTGATGACTAATCGCTTACCTAGTATTCCACCCCCTTTTTTATTAGTAATTTTTCCGTGTAAACAACCGACGGTTGGAACGATCAATAGATTAATTTTTATTGCCTATTTTTGTCCCTCCTTCTTTTATTTACTTTTGTTTACTTCTACTATATATAACTAAATTTTTATTTTTACAAATCAGTAGATACTCCTGATGATGACCTTACAAGTCGCAATCGATCGACCAATTTCTTAAACTTTTTAAACAACATTTGTTTTAAATTTTTTTTGAGAAATAATTAAACGAGCGGACTAATATGTTTATTAAGTCAATAATTGTACCCAGGTAGTAATATTTATCGACATACGAAGACAATAACTAAAACTATGCTTAATTCTGTTGCAGTTACTGACACCCAGCATATTTAAATATCTATAATATCAATTTTTAATTCCTTTTGTTTTTTATAGATAAAAATTATCATTAACATTAACCATTTGGCACTTAAATAAAGTATTAAAAGTACTTACATTTATTGTATTCCTTAGGCAATCTGAGATATTTTCACCAATATACAAAAACAATATGACACGTTGCTTTCATATCAACATTTTTCGACAGACTGAAGACTCTAACAATAAACTTAGGTATTACAAAAGAGAAAGAGAAAAATGAAATTTTCGGTTGATCCCCTAATTGGAATAAAAAATACTAAATAGAGCCATGGTGTCAATAATTGAATCAAAAATTACGTATGTCAATACTTATAGCCTTTACGCTAACACTACTCACAAAATTTTAGTAGAATCCGTTACGAAATGGTGGAAATAGATGAAATATTGTAAAAATCTGAAATTCCATATATTGAGGTTCAATGGGAGATCAATGAAGTTGTCCCGAACCCGAAAGTTTTGGTAGGCTTCTTCGCTAAAGTGTAGCCATCCCGAAAAAAATGTATATATTGAAAAAGTGTAGTCTCATCCCGAAAATATATAAAAAAGTGTAGGATTCACGAGAAAATGTAAGTATTGGAAAAGTGTAGTCCCATCCCGATAAAAATCAGCAAATTAAGAAAAAATATTTTGTGTTGCTCTGCATTATTTTGATAATGAATAATGTATTCATTATTCTTTATTCTTTAAAGGTTGGTTCAATTTTTGAGCACATTTTCGATGGTATGCGGCATTATGTCTTGAATGGCAATGCGAATATTGTTCTTGAGAGCGTCAATCGTTGCTGGTTAATCGGCGCAACACTTATCTTTGACCGCACCCCAAAGATAATAGTCAAACGGCGTCAAATCACAGCTTCGAGGCAGCCAAATCACATCAGCATTTCGGCTGATAATTCGATCTTCTAAGACAGTGCCCAATAGATCAATTGAAACGTGTGCTGTGTGGCACGGAGCGCCGTCTTGTTGAAACCAAATGTTGCCTATGTCCTCCACTTCAAGTTCCGTTAACAAAAAGTCGTTTATCATGGCGCGGTAGCGCTCACCGTTGGCAGTAACGGCGGCTCCTTGCTCATTTTCAAAGAAAAATGGCCCAATGATGCCACCGGGCCAACATCCGCACCAAACAGTCACTCGTTGAGTATGCATCGACGTCTCTACGATTACGTGCGGGTTCTCCGTGCCCCAAATGCGACAATTCTGCTTGTTTACATAGCCGCCAAGATGGAAATGCACCTCATCCGAAAAGATGATTTTATTGCCAAAATCGACATCTTCTTCAAGTCGATCGCAAACCCAACCAGCGAACCGAATACACAACCATTTTCGTTCAGCGGAAGGATAAAACTAACTTTCTGTCAAATCAGAAGTGACATAACCCTTACCTTACTCAAAATAACCTCTAGTTCAAAAAAAAAATGATTTGGCCCACCCTGTACAAATATTATATATCTATATAAATATTATATATATATATATATATATATATATATATATATATATATATATATATATATATATATATATATATATATATATATATATATAATTTAAAAATCATTAAAATAAGTCAAAAATAAAAACATTATCATCGTATTGGATATAAAAACAAAAACTTTAAATTTTGTGAAGCCAGCAACAGTGATATTCGTCACCAGTGGCATATCCATATACCACCAGAGTACAGATTTTTTCGAAAACTGAGACTTGAGATTTGGGAGTTTTGCTGCGTTTCACTTACCTACTAGATGCATAAAATTAATATTATTGTTGATTGATGTAAATAATAATTAAATTATATATTTACATCTAGTGTGCTGTTGAAACAACTGAAAAACTCCCAACTCTCAAGTCGCGGATTACGAACAATATTCGTATACAGATAGGGCTTGGTTATGACTATCAACTTCAATAAATCATATTCATATCATGGAGATAAAATATTTGAATTTGAATAAATATGTAAATCCTATTTTGTCGGTGTGTGGTATAGGAACACTTGAAATTCTCGGGAGCCAATCCTAGGGATATTCGACACCAGTGGCATATGAGACTACACTTTTTCAATACATACATTTTTTTCGGGATGGCTACACTTTAGCGAAGAAACCTACCAAAACTTTCGGGCTCGGGCCAACTTCATTGATTTGTTTAAGATGTTATTCCGCTTGAATGTTTTATTTTGTGTACAAAACTGAATAAAAATTTTCCGCTGCTTAGACTCGTATAATAACAACAAAAATTCCTTTTTATGATAGTGCTGTCACTTGTGGCGAGTAGTATAATCTCTTATTTTCTGCTGCCATTCATCATATATTCCATGTGTTCTCGATTTCTGCACATTGGTTTACTATTTCAGAAATTAGTAAAAATGTTCGTACCGCCAACTTATACACTGTGCAGGATTCATATTGAGCTGCAATATAAACTCGGGATTTATTACTGTTAGAGGAAAACGAAGATCTTATATCGATTATGATATATCCCTCTTATAAACCCTGCTTTGGTATTTAGTCAGAAGGCCAGTAACTTGATTCAATATGACACAGTTTTAGAAACGCATTTCCTAGATGTATCTACAATACATAGAATAGTTGACTATTTAAATAAAAATAAACTCATCAAAACAAAATCAAAAATGTTCAAAGGATTTTCCCAAAAATATGTATTCCTCGGAAAACATACTCGTATACAGTACATAAAACGTTCTTGGATTTAAGGGTTAGTATGCGTATTCCAAACCAAATAATGTTATTTTTGTATGTCTATAAGCAAACAAAATTTTTATGTTTGCATAACGTTAAGTAAATGTAATAATATTTTCGTTTATGTACACGAGTGTGTTGTATATTACATAAATATATACGAAATTCTTCATATACGTACTCGCATGTGCTCGAACGTAGATTAGTAATCGTATGTATATGTACTCGTTTGATTGAATGTAAAAAGGTCTCGAAAAATTGAATTTTCTCTTTATTTCCGACATAAAAATGAAAAATTATAACCCTGTGATGCGCAACGCACTGCTCATATTCCAAGTACATAAATATTTTCAAAAGTTTAAGATTTTATGAGTTTTCCGAAAAAATGTTCATGGTTTTTTTGATTTTGAATCGTTAATATTTGATACTTCTTCATACGAAAGTTTTTGTTAACAAATCTACAAAACAAAAAAAATGTTTAATAAGCGCAAATACAATTTGTTGTTTTGTTTTTCATTAAAACGTTAATTAAAAATTAACAAATTTTTAAGCAAAAACCGAGTTGCCTAAATGGATTTGTGGTTAACGGAAAAATGTTCGGGATTTTTTTTTTTCAATTTATAATAAAAATACGCAAACAAAACAAAAAATTGTTAATGTACGAGCACTTACGAAAATATAGGCAATCACGTTTCATGTTGGTTTTGTTCGTGGTGATACTTGCCTCGCAGGAAGAGCGCGTATTTATGTTTTTGCGGTTATCTAGAATATAAAATGTTGGTAGGGTTGCTAAAAGCGTACAAAATTGACTTGTTTTGTTACCTTTCAGAAATGTGAAATGTTTGATTATTTTCAGAATCTGCCTTAACAAATAAAGTTACCGGATAATCATTTATTTAACGCACCTTAAATCTATTCATCCTGAACAAACTCGTCCATTACCCTCAAGTCCTAATCTATTAATGTGGACCAAGTTGAATCCGATAAACAACATCGTTAATTCGTTTGATGATTTTCGGTCATATATCGTTTATTCATGCTGGGCGACTGGTTCGTTTTCTGATAATCCAAACGTAATATAACCTGGTAGGCGAAGCTCTTTACCAAACGACACCATGATAGTTGATTTTCCTGTTGTATTATGCACTGCACTGCGATACCCTAACATCAGAGATGGGTGTTTACGCGTCATGTACTAATTTTTACGTGATCACGTAGACGACTCGTCGATAACGTCCACAACTACTTGTAACTCATGCCACGATCGATATTGATAGAATGATTTACATAATTTGAACGACATTTTAGCTAATGCAAATTATTATTACTTCAAAATATATATTTACAACTAACTTACTCGTATACTGCGTGCCTTGTACCGTGCCTAATTTTTAGATACTATTTTTAAATTTTTAATTATCAACCTCGATCGATAAAAAATACAGCGACAATGAGAATAAAATTTTAGTGTATTGTATTTTACGCCATCTATTAACAACTGTTACAAACTTACAATAAATTAGTTTATAGTCAGTATTTAAGTGAAAAAATTGGTATCGATTTGGTAAGTTGTTAAACGTCAATTGCAGACTAATTCAAAGTTTCGTTACACAAAATCGCATAACTAAAAATAAATGTTCGTTTGAAAACCATAATTAAGAATTAAAAGTCATCTTTATTTAAAGGGTGTTCTTTTAGAGGTTCACAATTTTAAATTAAAATAGAACAAAGAAAAACATTTTGAATATCAGTGAAACTATTGGATAGATAATTTTACGCCGTTAATGCTTGAATATGATTTCGGTCATGTGGCCGCCGCGGCTGGCGTGTACATGGCGTAACCTGGAGGCCCAATTTTCGATCACTCTTCGCAGCAATTGCGGCCTTATCTCGATAATAACTCGCCGAATGCTGTGTTTCACGTGTTCAATCATCTCTAGTGTAGCGGCGTAGACTATTGATTTAACATATCCCCAAAGAAAATATTCTAATGGAGTTATATCATCTCCAGTTGCTGAGAAGCGTCTATCGCTCGTATGCGTATGCCGATTTTGTATTTTTTTCCTCACGTGTACGTATACAAATCATATTGGAATATTTATTTTCCTATGAGATTCTGATTGAATTTGCTTGTGTTAGTGAATGGAATACACTGTTATGAATTTACAAAATGATAACAGTACTAAATAAAACCATTTCATCACTTTCGTTTAATTTTAACGAACTAAATATTTAAATAAGAGATATAAATTAATAAAACTTGTATTGATGAAGTTTAAGAATAATTTAACGTAAAGAACTTTTCAAAGTTGCAAACGTTTTAATGGGTAGTTCAAACTACAATCATTTTAGTCCAATAGTTAGTTAATATTCTCATGCGAATTCTGAATAGATTTATTATTTCTTTTCTACTTTAACATCTTCGTTTAATAGAAATATAAAAATTCGTTGCAAATTTGCTATCCTGGTTAGAAAATTTCAGTTAGACTAGCTGTATGAGAAATTTAGCAACCTATTAGAAGTACTCACGGCTAAATCAAAATCTTTGGGAAGGCGTGTTAATTAGGACCATTTTCGTCCAAACACTACTTATAGATTCAAAAATTCGTTGCAAATGTGCTGACCTGTTTAGGAAGTTGGATCCCTGGCTGGATGAGTAATTTGGCAGCCAATTATAAGTGCTCATGGAACCTGAGTCTAAATATCTGAAGGCGTGTTAGTGGCCGTTTACCATTTTCGATCAAATTCTAAATAAAAATCAAAAAATTCGCTATCTGGTTGGGAAGTAGCAATCAGGTTACCTGGATATGCAAACTAGCAACCTATTTTAAATGTTTACGGAATCTGAGTCCAAATATCTGGAAAGGCGTGTTAATGGTTGTTTACCATTTTCGTCCAATACTTAACATAAATTCAAAACTTCGTTGCAAATTTCCTGGTCTGGTTGGGAGGTGGCAATTAGGCTGGTTGAATGAGAAATGTAGCAGCCTGTTATAAGTGCTCACGGAACCTGAGTCCAAATCTCTGGGAAGGCGTGTTAGTTGCCGTTTACCGTTTTCATTCAAACTCTAAATGTAAATTCAAAAATCCGTTGTAAATTTTCTGGCCTGGTTGGCAAGTGGCAATCAGACTGGCCGGATGGGCAATTTAGCGACCTATTAGAAGTAATCACGGAATCTAAATCTCTGGGAAGGCGTGTTGATGGCCGTTTACCATTTCAGGCAATCAGGCTCGCTGTATTAGCAATTTAGCAACCTGTTAGAAGAGATCACGAAACCTGAGTTCAAATCTCTGGGAAGGCGTGTTAATGGCCGTTTACCATTCTCCTTCAAACTATAATATAAATTCAAAAATTCGTTACAAATTTGCTGACCTGGTTGGGAAGTGGCAATCAAGCTGGTTGGACGATCAATTTAGCAACCTATTAGAAGTGCCCACAGAACCTGAGGTCAAATCTCTAAGCAGCCTGTTAATGGCCATTTATCATTTTCGTTCAAATATTAATTATAAATTCAAAAATTTGGTGCTGAACTGATTGGAAAGTGGCAATCAGGCTGGTTGGATGAGTAATTTCGAAACCTTTGTGAGGTGCTTACGGAACTTGAGTTTAAATCTCTAGGAAGGTGAGTTAATGTCCGTTTACCGTTTTCCTCCAAACTCTAATCACAAATTCAAAAATCAGCAAATTTTCTGACCCGGTTAGAATGTGGCAATAATACCAGCTGGATTTAGCAGCCTACTAGAAGTGCCTACAAAACATGAGTCCAAATCTCTGGGAAGGTGTGTTAATGGCCGTTTGCCATTTTTGTTCAATCTCTAATTATAAATTAAAAAATTCGTTGCAAGCTTGCTGACCTGAGTTCTAGAATCTAAAATCTGTCCTCCAGCATCACTGAAGTTCATGCTAAATGCTTAGAAAATACTTAGAATGACTTTGGAATGTACCTAAGGCCAATTAAAAAGTCACACCTCCTTTACATTACTCAATATAAATTCGCCTGGATGTTTACTTACATCAATACTATTACAATAAGTGTGTTGTTGTTGTTGTATGTTTTGGATTAGTTTGGATAAACTTCACTAGCATCATTATCTAAGAAAAGTGTAGGTGTAACATTATGGCAATCATTTTTTTAGAGTAATAAAGCCTTACTTTTAATTGGATTTAATGATAACGAATTATTTTTAGTTCACAAAGAAACATTTGTAAGATCCGAGTTGAGTTTAATCACTATCTCATCTGGCTGTGACAATTTTCTTTTTCCTTATTAATTACAACTGAGACTGAGCTCATCTAGCAGTTTATCTTTCAAATTTACAAATTTTACACTTCTTAAATAATTTTGATTTGTTGAGGTGAAACCCAGTGGCTAGTCCCAAAATTAATTAAAACTATTTAAAATACTAATTTTAATTTGGTATGTTTACTAGGTCAAGTGGCCCCGCTCTTTGAAGTCTTCTTTCAACGACAGGGTTATCTATCATATGGCGAATATAGGGGTTTCCATGTTCCTGAAGCCTTATTTCGTGATTGACGGCATGCTTTTTTAGTTCACCTTTGATGTATTCCATCTGTAAGTCCCAGTGAAGGTCTTCATTTCTTGTGCCCCATGGAGTATTTACGATGCTACGGAGAACGTTGTTTTTTAAGAGTTGAATACCGTAGATCCATATCGGCTTCAATATTTGCCGATATAGCAGCAGCGTGTTGTGTATTGCAAGCTCAGAGCCTTTACCTATGAGCCAATATATTTTTCTGAACTTAATATTGCTGTGACAACTGACTACCAATATAAAGTTGTAAATCATCAGCATAAAGATGAAACCAGCAATTCAAGATTTTTCATGGAAGAGTATTTATGTACAGAGAAACAAGTAACGGATCTAAGAGCAACCCTTAAGGTACACCTACTACCATTTCACAAATATTTGAATGATCGATACCACGCATGCTTCACAAATTGTTTACGATTACTCATATAGAGTGCTGGGAAAAAAAATTGGGCAAACATATTTTATTGCAAATTGGAGTATTTTTTTGCTAAAATTACAAAACTTTTGAAAGCAATTGGCTTATTGTTTCATTTTAAATACATGTATGACGTAATTTGTTGGGAAAAAGTTACCTGCACTTTAGGGGCAAAACCCCGAACACCTATTTGTTAATTTTGTTTTTTTTTATTTATTTATAGAAGTTCTATCTTTAACACTAGAACTACGAAGATTTACCATATAGCTATTTCTACCAACCGGTCAAAATGACCGGTTTGTTTGTTTAATTAAACAAAATAGTAGAATTCAAGAAATAAAACTATAAATTCATAAGATAATTTAATTTTAAAGAAAATTAAATATATTTCATAAAATTAAATATATATACATAAAGAGTATTATCATCCATTTTGTACATATTTAGGTTTCATTTTATTTACAATTTTTTTAAAAAGTTCATTTGTTACAAACATATTTTTTGGCAACGAGCCCAGATATTTGCGGATTAATTCTCATTGCATAATCCTTTTTGACAAGTTTTTCGTATGTTCAAATTTTCAGAACTTTTCAAGAGGTTATTCAAGTATTCTAGTTCCGATGAGTCTTCATACTTTACTGAAAGTTCTTGTGCTAATTTAAACAAGAAATCTTTAAAATCCATGCAATTATTGCAGCTAAGTCGAGAATATTGAAGAATATTTGCAGAGGCCATCTTCGAGATCCTGACTTCACGCTATACTTGCTTGCCATTTGATCGGCAACATCTACTCCGAATTTAGTATTATTATAAAATTTTATAGTTTCAGGCATCTTTTTATCATCTTTTTCAATGCTAACTGAATTATGTTTTGTACTCAGCAAGAGAACTTTTTTTGTTGGCTTACTTTTATATATTGTCAAAGTGGCATTGTTTGTTCTATAAATTACAGATGAAAATCGAGGTAAACTTTCTTTTTTTGTTTCGCTAGTTTTGGCAATTCTTTTTAATTTGCGCGAACAGTTCCAACTAAAGTAGTACCTTTCTCCAATAATTTTGAAGCTAGTGATAGGTTTGTGAAAAAATTGTCAGTCGTTACATTTCTTCCAGAATAGGTTTAATTAATTTGAGAACAACAAATTCAGCCAAAGGAACTGACGATTCCTTTGTTCTATTCTTTCCAAAATACGGGAAACCAATTATAATAAATTTTCTCTTGAGATCAGATGCCAACCAAAATATTCCGAACTTATCAGGTATGATCGGAAAATATTGAGTGAACCTGCATCTCTCTTTAGTTGGCCATAATTGCTCGTCGATTGCAATATTTTGTCCCGGCATATATCAGTACTGGCTTTTTTCAATGAAAGATTTCCAAACATATGAAATCATTACAAATTTATCCGTTTTTAATCGCTGATTTCTTTCAGTTTTTTTGATCAAAGCGGATAAAACGTAAAATATTCGTGAAGTCATCCTTTGGCATAGTTTTTGGAAAAATGGCTGGCCCCGTTTCTGGGACCATAAATAAGATAATTTCAAGTTCTTAGCTTCATATGCGCTACGCGCAAAAAAATGGCCAGAAAAGCATTGAATGTTTTTTAAATTCCATTTTTCACCAGTAACTCGAAAAGCTTCTTGTTTTGTGCAGGTTATGATATATTGTATAATTTGACGATTAATTAGTAATGAGAAAGTACTACTTACGACACCCTCTATAATGTTTCGTTTTGCATATCCTGTAGGTCCCATTTTTTATTTGAAAATGGTATATTTTGGTCTCCTCCCTGGAGAGGATCCAGATTTGATTTTATTCCAAATAGTTCCATCATAAGCAGTTTCAGTTTGCTGATCTTCACGTTCATCAGAATATGAAGACAATCTTACATTTTTTCTTTTACGTGCCTTGAGTATGTTCTCTTCTTCACTATCGCTGTGTAAGGATAAATAGACTTTCTCTTTCTCAAACTGACCCTCTGAAATATCGGTTGATTTACAATCAATGACACTGACATCGGATATATCTTCGCATATATTTGTTATATCTCCAAGAAATTTTGGTATTTACGAACGTCTCGGTATTTTCAGGGTAAAAACTTATAACTAAAAAATATTAAAATTTTATTTCTCTTTATAATAATGAAAAAAATATTCAATCACAAACCACTCACAATGTGTGCAAGAATAATGTGAGATTATAAAGACATATGTATATTCGTCACAATTTTTTACAAACAAATATTCAATGATTATTTTATGCGTGTTGCAACTTGCAACTATACACGGCAAGCAAGAATACTAAAGTGAAATTTTATATATTACATATACACAAATTTACGCATAATAAAAACGTAGAATTTTTGAGTTCCGAGAATCCCCCGGAATTATAGATGTATAAAAATTCCGGGAATACACAACATGTATTCATGATATTTTCATGACCGGTCAAAATGACCGGTTCGTATATTTAGGTATAACACATATAACTATATCTCTGAAACTTAGAAGCATAAGAACGAAATAATTTATAATAGTATTGTATACACAAATTTAATAAAAATCATGACATTATCGTAAAATATTAAATAAGACTTAAAGAGGAAATGTTATAAATAAATGATGCAACCGGTAATTTTGACCGGTTCGTAGTTCTAGTGTTAATATTAATATTTTGTTGGACCGTCATTTGCTTTTATTACAGCGATACACCTCCGATTCATTGTGTTTGATAAATTTTTCAAAGTCGTAGGAGGTATGGATTCCCAAATCGTCATCAACAAACTTTTTAAAAGCTTGAATCGATCCTTGCTACTTCTAGCTTCATTATAGACCAAATATTTTCAATGGGATTTAAGTCTGGACTATATGGGAGCCAGCTCAACACATCGATATTTCTATCTTCGAAGTGATAAGAGATAAGAATAAAAACAAGTTTTTAACAAATTATTTATGTTTATATGAAAGCAATTTTTCTATCTACAATTCAAAATTAATAACTCACAACTTTGGCGGTATGGCACGGAGCGTTGTCCTGTTAAAAAATAAATTTTCAAGTCTCGCCAAAATTATTATATATTATATATATATGTGGGATACCCTGTATCTAATTAATATTGCTTATTGTATTGTATTACTGTTTACTATTACAAGTATTGTAGACGAATACCCATAATTCGATCGTATGATTTTATGCTGTACTCTGTACTGTTATTATTTTTGTAATTGAAATAAAATGATTATTCAAAAAATCAGTCTGCGGTGATAATCCAAAAAATAAAGAGCCGAAGAAAACCAAAACTTAATTCCGCGTTTCATTCTTACGACGATTAAAAGTAAAATCCTACAAGTGGGGGCTCAACCGGGATAATCGGTGATTCCGCAATAACGTGTGTTGATATTGTGGATTGTAAGGCCCGTGAAATTTCGCTGTAATAAAAAGAAATTCCAAGACGTAAAGACGTGTGCGATTTTTCTCATCAAAGACGGCCGGTTATCGTTACAGGTGTCGGTAACGAAAATCTTAACCAAAAAAAAAAGTGTTAGTATATTTTCAATTGATGTTTTACCGACACGAGGATTTTCTTCAATGAAACAACGAAGAAGTAGCGCGAATTGTGAACTAAACCAGCTGTAAAAAAAAAAAAATCGTGTTACGTGTTGATGTGATTCTGTTAAAAAAAAAAATTAAACATATTAAATAATAAAATTCTCCGTTTTGTGCGCAATTTAGAAATAGACAACGAAAAACATTATAATTAATTTTGCGTGCGGTAAATAATTAAATAAAATCGTGCAATTTAAGTACCACGTTGAGCATCTTTATAGTGTGTTACAAAAGAAATAAGGAAATGTCTAAACGAAATCGTAACAAACGTAGAAGTTCCCAGACGTTACCAGATTTATCACATGTAGAGGACACTTTTCAAGCAATGTTAGACGGTTTCAAACAAAAGATTGGTAGTTTACACTTTTCCTCAACTCACCGCTCCTCGATTACAGAGGGTAATGCCGAGGCGGAGAGATGTATCAGAGATTTAGAAGAAAGAGCACGCGAACTCGAATTGTTACGTCGAGAGAACGACCTGTTGAAAGAAAGGCTATCCGCTAATAATACCGTACGGGGTGAATCCGGAAATTCGTCAAATTTTCTGTTCAAAGACGTCGAAGAATCGTTCGTGCAATTTAGTGGTGATGATGGTTATTCGGTGGAAAAGTGGCTGAGCGACATCAATGAAACTGCTGTTTGTTTGGGATGGAGCAACATGCAGAAGACAGTGTATGCAAAGCGTTTACTAACGGGAACTGCGAAAAACAGCTTGAGAACCACAAACGATGTTGGCACGTGGGAAAAACTTAGTCAGTTTTTGAAACAAGAATTCAAGGTCACTCTGAATAGTGCTCAAGTACATCTAAAACTTTCTGGGCGAAAAAAACTACCGTCTGAGTCTTACAGAAGTTATTTGATCGCACTGAGGGAAATTGGCTGTGCTGCAAATGTCGAAGACGATGCAATTATACAGCATTGCATTGACGGGATCCCTGATTTGGAGACCAATAAACAACTCTTGTATGGATGGTCAAACATGGAAGATTTTAAGCGAAAATTGGATTCATATGCTGAATTAAAGAAGAAATACAAGCAAAACTCAGCTTCGCCGAAAGTCACAGCAAATTCGAAAGATGTCAAAACGCCTCCAAAATTCAGAGGTGCGTCGTATAGGAGTAACCCGCGTTGTTATAGTTGCGGAGAAGTTGGGCATATCAGTAAGGAATGCCCGAATAAAGAAAAGGGTTTGAAGTGCTTCAAGTGCAGCAATTTTGGGCATCGAGCGAAAGATTGTCATAAAACCGGTACATCTAAAGCATGCTTTACAAGAGACAAAAATGGCTGTGCAAGCGAAATAAAAAAATTTACTATTGGCAAATACGAGCTGCTTGGGTTGGTCGACACTGGAAGTGACTTGAATTTCATGACGCAGAAGAAATACACAAGTATTGGTGAGCCGAATTTTGAAGCGATCACGACTTTATTTTCGGGTGCTGGTTCGAGGAACTTGAAAACGGTTGGGCAATTCTCGGCAGTTATCATAGTGGATGGTGATGATTACAATACCGTGTTCCATATCGTACAGGATACCGTTTTCCCAGTGGACGTGATTTTGGGAAAGGAACTAATATCTAAGACGGTTACAACGATTTCACCGATCGGCATTACGATGAAAAAATTTGTGCCTGAGATGTACTCATTCATCCTGGAACATGGAGAATTAAATTTAAATTTGGACCACATAGAAAACAAACATTTGGTTGACAAAATTAAGAGTGTAATCGTGAACTATTGCCCGGAAAAGCTTCGGTGGACCACAGAAATTGCGATGAAACTTGTTTTGATGGATGAGAAACCAGTCGTGCAAAAAGTAAGACGCCTTTCACCATTGGAGACCGAGATCGTGAGAAAACAGATAAATGAATGGCTAGGAGAAGGAATCATTAGACCGAGCAAATCCGACTATGCTAGCCCGATAGTGTTGTCAAACAAAAAGGATGGAACAAAACGGCTATGCGTTGATTACCGCAAGTTGAACAAGATTGTGGTAAAAGATAAGTATCCACTGCCTTTAATCGACGACCAGATCGACCAACTGCAAAGCGCTAAGTATTTTTGTACGCTGGATCTTCGCAATGGATTTTTCCACGTACCAATGGGGGTTGATTCAGTAAAGTTTACAGCGTTTGTAACACCGTTTGGGTTATATGAATTTTTGCGTGCACCATTTGGACTCTGTAATTCGCCTGCCAGTTTTCAAAGGTTCATCAACAATATTTTTAAGCATCTGGTGATGGAGAAAATTCTCTGCATTTACCTAGACGACCTTGTAATTCCGGCAACAACTGAAGAAGAGGCAATTTCGAGATCGATTCGCGTAATTGATGTCGCCGAAAAGAATGGACTCGATGTAAAATGGAGTAAGTGTCAATTCTTACAAAAATCTATCGATTATTTGGGTTACCAAGTTGGGAATGGTCGCATAATGCCATCGGCATGCAAGATGAAGGCAATTTGGAATTTTCCAGAACCTAAGACGTAGAAGAAACTTCACAGTTTCCTTGGCCTCACAGGGTACTTTCGAAGATTTGTCGAAAATTACGCATTGATCGCTAAGCCGTTGTCAGATTTGCTTAAGGATGGTATTGTTTTCAAGATAGGAAGCGAACAGAAAAAAGCGATTGCAACTTTGAGAAATAAGCTCACCTCTGAGCCAGTGCTGAGAATATATTCATTGAGCGCACCTACAGAACTTCACACTGATGCGTGTAAATTTGGTTTAGCTGCCGTATTATTGCAAAAGTGCCCTGAGGATCAAGCATTTCACCCTATATTTTACTATAGCAAAAAAACAACTGAATGCCAGCAGAGGTACAATAGTTACGAGTTGGAAGTACTCGCAATTGTGAGCGCATTGAAAAAATTCAGAGTATATCTGCTTGGGCTTCAATTTACTATTGTAACAGATTGCGCCGCGTTCAAGGCGACCATGCAAAAAAAGGAGCTGGCGTCGAAAATTGCAGGGTGGGCATTGCAGCTAGAAGAATTCCAATACACTTTGGAGCATCGGCCAGGAACGCGTATGAAGCATGTTGATGCCCTTAGTCGAAGCCCTCTTGCCATGGTAATTAAAGAAGACGTCATTACGAAACTGAAAGCGGCACAGAAAGATGATCCGAACTTGAAGCCGATTTTTAAAGTATTCGAGACGAGTTCCTACGATGACTATGTTGTGAGTAGCGGATGCCTTTACAAGCTGTTAAATGGGGCTACAGTGTTAGTGGTGCCAAAATCAATGCAACATGAGATAATTAGGACGTATCACGAACAGGGACATTTTGGTACAAAGAAAACCGAAGAGCTAGTGCAGCGACAATTTTTTATCCCGAAACTTGGTGAGAAAATTAAAAAATTTATTAATAACTGTATTCCGTGTATCCTTACAGAACGTAAAATGGGTAAGAAGGATGGCTACCTTAACCCGATTCCGAAAGGTGACGCGCCATTGGTAACCTACCACGTTGACCATTTGGGAAGCCTAGCGGCGACTGGGAAAGGTTATAAACACATTTTCAGTATTATTGATGGTTTCTCCAAATTCGTTCTATTTACCCCACCAAAACGACAAGCACATGCGAGGTGATTCAAAAGCTAGACATCCAAAAGGCAATATTTGGGAACCCAAAACACATTGTGAGCGACAAAGGTCCGTGCTTCACTTCTGAACCATTTGGTAAATACTGCGACGATGAACAGATTGCACACACGAAAATAACCACAGGTGTCCCAACAGGCAATGGGCAAGTTGAGCGGTTGAATAGGGTTATCATACCATCCCTAGCTAAACTTTCGCTAGCGAATCCGAATCACTGGTACAAGCACACAAATCGATTACAGATGTTCATCAATAACACCTGCCAGCGCAGTATCGCAATGACACCCTTTGAGCTTCTGATGGGCGTGAAGATGCGATGTGGTGAAGATGCTCAAATTCGCGAAATAATAGAGGAAGAAGCTGCGTGGTTCTTTAACAATGATCGAGATAATATGAGGGAGCATGCGCGGCAAGAAATATTGAAGGTACAAGATGAGAACCGTAAAGCGTACAACAAAAAGCGCAAAGAGGCTATGAGATATAAAGTAGGCGATCTGGTTATGATCAAGAGATCGCAATTTACTACATGTTCCAAATTATCGCACAAGTACTTGGGTCCGTACGAAGTCCTGAAAGTCAACCTTCACGATAGATACGACGTGAGAAAAACTAGTTCATCCGAGGGCCCAATGATGACATCAACGAGTTCGGAGTTCATGAAGCCTTACTACACTGGTATATCAGACGACGAAAGTGAGGGTGATGAAATTGACATTGCGCAGGAGGAGAGTTCATCCGGGCCGGATGAAAATTCAGGAGGGCCGATTGTGGGATACCCTGTATCTAATTAATATTGCTTATTGTATTGTATTACTGTTTACTATTACAAGTATTGTAGACGAATACCCATAATTCGATCGTATGATTTTATGCTGTACTCTGTACTGTTATTATTTTTGTAATTGAAATAAAATGATTATTCAAAAAATCAGTCTGCGGTGATAATCCAAAAAATAAAGAGCCGAAGAAAAGCAAAACTTAATTCCGCGTTTCATTCTTACGACGATTAAAAGTAAAATCCTACATATATATATATATATATATATATATATATATATATATATATATATATATATATATATATATATATATATATATATATATATATATATATATATATATATATATATATATATATATATATATATATATATATATTAATTATTATTTTTAATACAGAAAGCACAAATTCGTTGTGTAAGCAGAATCGACCGGTTTTATTTCCAGAAAAGCATCCCCAGACCATAACTCTTTCATTTTTCAGTGGAAGTCTTAAAAGACATTCGTTGCTAAGCCTCTCGTCCGGTTTTCTTCTTACGAGAGTTCTTCCATCTCCAACATGCAGCTTGAATTTTGATTCATCAAACATGCTCCTGGGCCCATAGCAAACGTTTTTTTTCACTAGTAATGTGAATTCAGGCTGTAATGTACTGTATTACGTGCTCTCAAACCAGCTTTAACAAGTCTTTTTCTCACTAAGCTGGCTGAAATTTGTTTTCCCGTTGCTCGCTCAACATCCCGTCTTATGCCCGGTGAAGTTGTAAAATGGTTCCGACGACACTGTAATATTATGAAACGATCTTCCACTGGCGTTGTCTTTCTGGGCCCGCCAGAGCCTTTCTTTCTTTGTGTACTGCTCATCTCTAGCATTTTTTTAATATTCCACGCGAAAGTACTTTTAGGAATGTTTAATCTTTCTGCTATTTCACGCTTGGTTAAATTTTCTCGCGCTAAAATCAACATATTGCGTTTACACTGCACACTAACTTTTCACATTTTTTAAACTAAAATTGCACTTTATTCTTTATTTGACTAGGATCACTTACAGAATAACTTAAACTTACAAAAGATGCACTATTTTTACTCAAAAAAAATTACAGGCAATAAAACATCTGCACCCTAATGACGGCCAAGAACGGTAGGCGTAAAATAAAATAATTGCTTGACCAATTTTTTTGCACATCAGTTGCGGGGTTGTACCAGTGTAATAAAAACAAAAGGCGGTCCAACAAAATATTAATATTAAAGATAAAACTTCTATAAATCAACAAAAAACAAAACAAAAATTATAAAATAGGTGCTTAATTTATTCCATTACCTTAACTCCAATCAACGTATTTTGAATATTTTGACATTTTTCGGGGTTTTACCCCTAAATTACAGGTACATTTGTTTTCAAAAAATTGCGTCATACATGTATTTATAATGAAACAGTAAGCCAATTGCTTCCAAAAGTTTTATAATTTTAGCAAAAAAAGACTCCAATTTGCAATAAAATATGTTTGCCCAATTTGCTTCCCCAGCACTGTACGAGTATGAGGTATATTAGATTAATAGCCAAATTAGAAAATGCATAATACAAATGTAACTTTTGAAGCAAATGAAAATGATTAACACAATAAAATGCTTTAGAAAAATCTAGTAGCACCAAAAGAGTAACCGCATTTTCCTTGTCCAAAATAGCAGACAAATCATCAATAATATTAACAAGAGCCGTAGTGGTACTGTAACCGGATTAGTACCCCAATTAAAACTAACTTAGGAAATTAAACCTATGTGATGTCAAATGCAGGACGTCATGATCTTTTCTAGAACTTTTGACAGAGCAGGCAGAATACTAAGAGAACGTATGTATATCTCTTATATTGGAAATATCCTTATTTGGTAATGGAGTTATGGATGTCACCTTCCATAAATCGGGAAACATAGAATTTATCAGATACTGGTTAATAGCGAATCATATGAGAGGAAGAAATAAATCGATAAAAAGTTTTAAGGCTTTAAAATCTTTAAAATCTGAAATTTAGTGATGCCAACCAAAATTTCTGCTGTTGAAAAATCAATCCTAGCATCACTAGTGACGCAAGAAATACCCAATTTTTTTTTAAATTATTCCAAGTTGTTTTAAAATTTTTCAAATTTCCAAAATAATATTTTTGTTTGGCTTGGTTGATGTAAATATTTGTTTTAATTTTAAAACATCTAAAGGATTGTAAATCATTATATAATCCAAACCTTTTATGTTTTTAAAAGCATATCTCTACTGGTAATTTAACCATGGTACAGTAGGACATTTATTCATAACACTTTCGGCAACAATAGCATCAACATAAGAATAGTAACACATATTTTGCCAATCCAACAAAAAGACATTCTCAATCAAATGTAGTTGATTAATCGCCTTATAATCAGCTACAACAGTATACGATATCTTACTCCTGGTGTTCCAAAACATAACTAGCAAATATCAAATTATGATCAGAAGTAGCAGGAACTCCAATTTGCCCAAAGCAAATAATATTATGTTTATCAGGCTCATAAACAATAATCAAATCTAAAAGGTTGTTACTTCTGTTGGACTAAGCGGTAATTAATATAAGTTATTTATTTTTAAGCGATCACTAAGTCTGTTATTTGTTGACCAATATACTTAATATCACCACAACAAACAATTCTTTCATATTCAAATTATTGTTCAGCAAAAATATCTTGTATATTATCTATATGTCACCTGAATAAACGGGAGAAGGGTTATGAATAATCAAAATAAGTATTTCTTCAAATGCTCCAACAAGCTCAGAAGTTAAGAACTCAACTTAATTTAAAGAATTATAAGAAGGTTTGTGTATTTTAAAGGAGGAGCGATAATATATACAAACACCACCTCTACGAGATTCTAAAATTATTTTTGATACTAAAACGCCACCGAAGCACTTAAATGTACTCGTAGTTCAATTTACTCGTTCTGCATTCATAATTTTGCTTTTCTAAACTACTTTAGAGTTCGACGGCATCAATAAGCGAATATTTGTAGATATATATTGATCAGTTTAAGCTATGCAAAGTGTTTCAAGAAAATCTCTTTGGGATTAGCAGGCAACATGTGATTAAAACTCCAATATTTAAGTGGATCAATTGAATCGTTTTCCGTTCATAATTTTGCTCTCCTAAACTACTTTAGAAAATTCTAAGGCATCAATTAGATATTGATCAGTTTAAGCTACACAAAAGTTTCAAAAAATCTCTTGGGGATTTGGGGTAAAATTTGATTAACACGGTGTTTAAACGACACGGTGCACAGATTCAACGAGCTTCTCGGGAGTGGCATCGAGAGACACGTTCCGCGGGTTATCAATAATAAATCCGGCTTTCGGGAGCCATGGTATAATACCGAGTTGATGCTGTTCGAGAAATGACGCAACAAGTTTCATTCTCTTTAGAGGCTTTATGGCGAAGAATACTATCCCGATTTCGTTAATGCCCGCAATGAATTTAAGACCTTTAATTGGTTCCTTTTCAATAATTACGTAGTGCAAATCGAGCAAGTTTTGACATCTAATCCCAAAAAATTTTGGAACTTCATTATCAGCAAGAAAAAGGTATCTGGTTTTCCGTCGAATATGTCTTACCAGACCTCCACCGCTAGTCACCGAGCCGACATTTGCAATTTGTTTGCCAAATTTGTTGCATCGGTTTACAAGCCGCTTCGGCCAACAGACACCGGGTCTCCTACTACTTCCACCTCCATTGTACTCGATCATTTCAAACTTACCGAACAGGAGGTTCTTGATCTACTGCTCTTTCTCGACGATAGCAAGGGAGCGGGTTATAACGGTCTTCCACCGATCCTATTCAAACGTTGTGCCGTAAGTCTGGCCCCTGCAGTTACCTTCTTGTTCATCGAAAGCCTTCGTCGTGGTATTTTTCAAGATCCATGGAAAATATCATGCGTGCATCCAATTTTCAAGGCGGGTAACTGAAGTGAGGTAAGTAATTATCGTGGGATCGCCATTCTTTCTGTCTTACCAAAACTGTTTAAGTCCCTGGTTCACATAGTATTGCACTTCCATACCAAGAGACTAATTTATCCTTTCCCATGCTGAAAAGCATGGATGTTATCCCGGTAGATTTTATCCTGTATTTTATCCAGGTCTACCGTGTCTAACTTGTCCTCATTTTGTGGCCATCTATTTGACAGCCTAAACTCCAAGCAGCAGCTTGACGTTGTCTGCACAGATTGTGCAAAGGCTTTCGATGTGATTGATCACGCCATTCTTATTAGCAAGTTGGAGAGTCTCAACTGTGATTTCATTCAGATCGACTGGTTGCGTTCTTATCTCTTAGATCGTTGGCAATCTGTTAGGATTCTGGATTCTTTCTCCCCATTATTTCGGGCGCCATCCGGCGTGCCTCAAGGTAGCCAAACTGCCTCCTCTTCGCAGATGACATGAAGATTTTCGCCCGAGTCTCTAACGTGTTAGACTGCGAAATGTTACAAGACGACTTAAACCGCTTTGGCAGCTGGTCAATTAACAACTTACTGGCTTTAAACGTGAGTAAATGCAAAACTATTTCTTTCTTCCGTATCCGCTCGCCAGTTTTTTATCAATATCAACTGTACAACGAATCCATTGATCGGGTTGAGTTCATTTCGGATTTTGGTGTGATCTTTGAATCTGATGCTACATTTACCAGATATGTTAACACCATTATTTCAAAGTCGTACATTATGGTTGGCTTCATTCAACGAAACTGCCAGGTCTTTCGTGAACCGTTAACTTTGACTTTTAATCATTATACGTATGCTTTGTTCGGAACATTTTGGAGTATGCGTCTCCTGTTTGGTCACCCTCCTACCACTGTCGTTCTGAGAGGATTGAGAGTATACAGAAACAGTTTATTTTGTTCGCGCTACGACTTTTACCATCCAGTCGTGCCGTGGACTACGTTCTTCCGCCTTATCTGAATCGATGCAATCTTTTGAAATTGCAACGTCTAGACAATCGAAGAGACGTAGCTACCGCGCTGTTTGTGCGTGATGTCATCAATTCCCGTGTCGATTGTATTTAGTAACTCTAGCACGTATCAACTTGTACGCTCCCGAAAGTCGAATACGTCAACGCGATGTAGCTTTATTCATCGATCGAGCGGTAACAAACTACGGTCTTTCTGATCCAATTCCGAGGGTATCGCGGGTGTTCAACAAGGTCTACGAGGCTTTCGATTATCACTTGTCGAGAAATTCATTCAAGAAAACTTTATATAATCTTTTGTAGTCGAGCTCATAATTTTTTTTTGTTTACCAATTGTTTTTTTTTTAAATAAATATAATAATAAATAAATAAAATTTGATTAAAACTCCAATATTTAAGTGGATCAATTGAATCATTTTGCATTCATAATTTTGCTCTTCTAAACTACTTTAGAATTCGAAGGCATCAATAAGCGAATATTTGTAGATAGATATTGGTCATTTTAAGCTCTGCATAAAGTTTCAAGAAAATCACTTGAGGATTTGAGGCTTAGATTTAATCAAAACTTCAGGAATTGAATTGTAGCTCAATTGAACCGTTCTGAGACGTTCGACTAATGATTCTCAACGGACTCATTAATTCCATGAATTAACTTTGTATGTTCCAGATGTATGATTTTAGTAACGTTAGTAGGAACAGTTAGAGCATGTTACAGGCTGGCTACTGCCAACCTGCAGATATCACTAAGCACCTGCAGAGGCCTCCACGGTGATTTTTGCCAGCTACGTTCTCAGGGAGAAGTGCTAAGGTCGTGGGGTTTGAGGCATACAGGGCTCCTGGCTTACACCGTGATGTTACAGAAATTTAGGGGGAACGCAAATAATAATAAAATGTACCCGGAGTTCCGCCGAAACTCGTCGGCCGGAACCTGAGGAACGAACACAACAAAATTATAAACCGAGAGCGGTGCCTTGGTGCGCTTATCCATCCGAATTCAAACGGGGACAAGCCCTGGTTACGGAATCGGATGCGAGCACCAAGGGACCGCAAACACTACGCCGACACAGAGGGAGTTTCCGCTCTCATCACACCACACCGAAAAAATTTAATAATTCATTTTATTTATAGAGACAAAACAACAAAAGGAAAACAACTTCCCCCTTCACCCGCACCAGGAGAAAACGAGAGAGAGAGAGAGAACGATACGCACCGAGCGTGCACCCGTTGTGCGGCGCTCGATTACAAAATATAACATTTAGAAATTTAATATAATAATGAAATATATAAAAAAATTAAATCAAAAAAAAGGTGCGGCCTTGCGCGGCCGTCATGCCACAGGTGATGTGCCACACCCGGACCGTTGCGGTGCCTTTCACCGTTACTCAAAAAAAACTCGAAAACACGAGGGGCCGGTTGGCCACCCGTACGTAGCGACCTTGTGCGGTCGGACGTTGCGGGGCCTTTCCCCGATACCAATAAAACTCGAAGGACAGCCGGTTAGTCGGTTGGCCACCCGATCGTTGCGGGGCCTTTCCCCGTTACCGAAAGAATGTGTTTGGTCACCAAAACCGTTGAAATATATTCGCCTCGATAGGCCGTCATAAAGGTTGGGCGTCTTTGCGCCGCACCAAATTATGCCTCGATAGGCCACCTCACTGTTGGGCGTCTTTGCGCCGTAAGCCAAAAAATTACAATCAAATAGAAAATTTTGTTGTGTCGTATTTTAGAAACAAAAAATTTAGTTCCAATTATATTTTTATTGAGTATTGTGGTGTCGAGCAAAAACTATTTTACTTTGCACTGATAAACAAATTAAACTATTATTGAACAGAGAAAAAATAACATGAACAAAATTTCAAGTTTCCAATGATGGCGGTCTCATAGGAATTTTATGAAAAGTAAAAACCAAAACACATTTAAAGTTTCGAGAAAATTAACCTTTTCACTTTAATAAAACCAATTTGTTTTTCATAATTATTTATTATATCTCACCAGTAAATGTGATTTACTTAATTTTACGTTTTAATCAAATAATTTAATGTCTTCTATGACCATAATTTCTGTGTACCATAATTTTTCGAGATTTCCAAACAAACGCGACTTATCAACAATCCAAAACTCGACTTTACAAAAATCAAAACTCGACTGTCTCGATTAAAAAAACTCTTACGCCGCACAAACGACGCGCTAAACATTCCAGAAGAATTGTCTTTCTTCTCTGTCTCTCGTTTACATCAATTCGCATTGGTGTAAACGAGAGGCATATAAAAAAAACATTCTTATGAAATGTTTTGCTTTACACACCACTCGATGTACATTGCTCTCCCTCTCTTCCATTTTCGTACAATCACTACCAACCAAACAGAAAGAAACACACAGGAATCCATCCACCATTAACCGCGTTTAGATATAAAAGAAACGGGCTAAAGAAACGTTACGTAAACCAACCGATGAGAATCAATTAGGGCAAAGAACGCAGTTGCGACAGTACAGTCGTAACAAGCAATACTAGAGAAAGGTACTTCTGATCATTTAACTTCCGTTGGAATACGATTAAGTATTGCTATAGATTAGTATTTAGTTGTAATTTATTTATTCAATTTAATTAATACAATATTAATAAATTAATAAATATAATTAATAAATTACCAACTGTAATTAAATATTTTTTAAAGTATTGTTTTAAAATTATAACTGAAGCTTTAAAATTTTTATTAACAACTTACTTACATCATGTGTACGCCTAAATGTTTAAATTTCACAAATACATTAACATCATTTACATTATTTTAGTTGGTTTAGGACAAACTTAGTACAAACTAACTGAATTGTATCAATATCCACCTCAACCAACCAGAGTAACAATTATATTGACTTTGTAACAACTCTAGAAAAACTTTGAGTAAGGACTTTATGTTGAATAAACAAGCTTTCAATATACCACACTCGAATAAGATGGATATACCAAAATACTTAATCTAAAATTTATTACTTTAAAAAAACATTTAATTTAATTTTATATCCATTTTATTGGATTTTATTACGCTTTCTGGTTGTTGCTGCTGCTGTACAATGTACACCAGAATATTCAACAGATACTGCTGAATTTTCAATTCAACGTTTTTTTTTTTGTTTTTTTTCCGTTGAATTTTTGATTATCGACCAACAGAAACCGCCAGTTTGTTTTAATGTTTCCTACAGTCGCTGTACATTTTCAAACTTTATGTTTTCAGGGGGCGTCTCGAAGTCGTATTAAAATTCGATACATGTAAATATTATATGTAGATGTTCACAGAATTGAAAATGAATACTTCCGGGAAATCTGTCCATTTAAAAATTCTCAAACATACTTGAATCGATATGTACTCGTACTCGCATACAGAACAACCATTGGAATATATTAAACCGTTTTAATGATAAAAAATAAATCGATGATTTATAGATTTTGGATAAACAATAAAAATTCGAATGAAGCCAAAACATAAGATAAAAAATTAATTTTATTTCTTTTTGGGTTTATCGAAAAAAAGGAAAATTACCCCACCACCCCCCCCCCACCCTCCTAAAAACATCTTAAATATTTTAGATACGTTCTTATAAGGGTCCATCACATTCAGTAATATTTTATTATAGGGAGGGCTGCGAATTTTGTATTTTCTTATTGATTTTTATGTCGCTTTCATTTTGTCTGTACCGGGTGCGAAGGATGGAAAATGTTGCGGTGGAAAAGAAGTGACCTGTACAAATGAGTAATGAAAATGTCTCGAAAAAATAATATGACGGCGACGCACATTCCGATAAATTATTATTTTTGTCTCACAATTTTCACAGATCGTAAATTTTGTGTTTCCAAAATCATATTTCATATTTCAATTTTACGCCAAACAGTAAATGTTTTTATTTACAAATAATACATGGTTATGGATTTTAGCATAAAAATTATATGAGATAATTAATTTAACCGGTCGTATAATAATGTAATTCGCTTTGTTATGGCAAATAAACACTGAAGCTATCCAAAATTCGCATAAAACATAATATCAAAACTTCTAAACTGGTGTTAAGGTAATTTCAATTTGTGAAAGAATTAGGCAATTTAAATGTTTCAGGTACATAACTATAATTTACCGATCCGAATTTCTCTGTAAGCAGTTAGATACAACTTATCTATAGCATCAAAATATGATACCCATGTGAACTTTTTTGTGCTGAATCCATCATTAAAAGGACTTGAGGATTTGAAAATGGGCCTTAAAAGAAAACTCCAACCCTGATAAACGATTTTACTCTCCCATGTAATACTCATCAAATAAATAAAACACCCCAAACAAGTATAGTGATTAGACGTTTTAAGGCCACCTGAACATTTTAAGTCCATTTTTGATGTGAGTGATATCATCCATCTGTCTTTCATGGTTAGTTTTACCATTAAGCGCTATACCTGAATAATTATCAAATATTAAATATTAATATGCGAGTGAATATCTTCACGGATTCAAACTTCTATTCTTATCGGAGTGAAGTTTATGGACAGCCACATAAATTAAAAATGGCTTATATTGTGAATGTAAAATCATCTAACGTCATTTCAAAGTCGATCATTGGGCTCACGCATAACAGTTTTGAACATTCACGTTATCCGCGATTTTTAAATGTAAATATGTCGTTGTAGCATGGCAAAATACACGAACCTCAGAGAGATTGGCCCCAGAGCACCTATTTAGGTTGGAAAAGTCTTACATTGTGGAATTAAAATCACTTAACGCCATTTCAAAAATAACCGTAGTGCTCTCGCATAGAGTGATTTTTATATGAAGTAGTTAAACCAAATAGTTGTATGAGTAATTATGAGGCATACACTTCACTTCTTCATAAACTAACGGCAGCCTTTAATATGAAAATCGCAGATAGGTTACGAGTCATTTCGAAATGGCGTTACTTGTATTTAATTCCACAATGTAAGCCCTTTGTAAGCTATATGGCCTTCCGGCCTATTTTGAAATGATATTAGATAATTTTACTCCACAATTTAAGTCCTTTTTAATTTATATAGCCGCTATAGAAGCCAATCATCGAGATTCGTGTAATTTGCCATAAGCTACAACGTCATCCTTTCATTTAAAATTCGCCAACTTCGTGAAAGTTCAAAAATTATATGGGAAAGCCCAACGACCTATTTCGAAATTACATTTGGTGATTTTAATCCCCCAATGTAAGCTTTTTCTAACCTATATCTAGGGTCAATCTCTAAAATTCGTGAGCAGATTGCGTGAACGTTGAAAAATTATATGCGAAGGTCGTACGGCTTATTTCGAAATACCATTAAGTGACTTTAATTCTACAATGCAAGCTCTTAAGGGGATGGTATTTCGGCTTTATGGATGAAGAATTTGTATAACTATTAGACACACTCTCGGAACCTAAAAAAGTTTTAATTTCGATTAACAGTTCCAAGAGAAATTTGATATTCTTAGCGAAAAATTTGTGAGCGTTTTCTGACCCGGGTTATGGAACGGGAATTTAGCTCAACGGATAAGGAACTTAGTCAGCTTTTGGACGCACTTTCAGAATTTGAGAGAAATATCTGCGAGTAGTATTGGTCAATTATAGCTCCAGAAATTTGTGTAACAGAAAGAAAACACTTTGTGACGAGGGTAAGTAGTTGGTATTTTTCCTCGATGGATGAGGTATTTATTTCGTTATTAGATGTACTCGTAAGTAGTTTTAACTGCGATTTTCAGTTCCAAACCAAATTTGAGTTCGATAGAAAAAAATGAATGTACACTTTGTTCAAGGGGATATTATTTCGGCTCGTCGCAAACTTTCGCCAATTTGTTTCTTAGAAAAAAATTTGTTGAATCTTTGTGAAGCGGGTTAGGGGATGTTATTTGCGCTCGTCATTTAGAGAATTTAGCTAGCTGTTAGACCGGAACCTGAATCAAAATCTCTAGTAAGGACTGTTAAAGGATATTTACAGTTTCAGGGCCATTTTGAGTAACTTAAATAAAAAAATGAACTTAAATCCTTAATCGTTTGTCAGGTTCTGTCTACCGCCTCTAATATATGTACAGCGAGTCCATTCCCAACAAAAAAGAAATTAAATTAACCAAAGAAATTGAACATTTCTTGTCATAATTATTAAATTCTTGTATTATTAAATGTTTGGACTAATATAAGTTCTCGCGTATTTGTTGCATTTGGTTCAGAAATTATGTCTCGTATATCACTCGGTAAATTAGCGTACATCGTAGACTCAGCGGCTCACGCCATTTATATATCGGTATATATAAGCATACATTGGTAGCTCTGTTAATTTTAATCCCAGGTGTTCAACACCTGGTTTGGTACAGATAATACACAGGTGAATATGTATTCAACTTCGAGTAATTATTTAAGCAACCCGGAAAATCGAAATCACTTCAATGAATTTTTCTACAACCGGCACTGTGCTAAGGAAATTATAAATTTCAACTACGAGTAGTCGGAATCGAATTCTTCAAGTGTTTTAACGAGACCAAACAAAATGTAGTTACGTATCGGTTTACGATAGACATAACTTCGTTCGAGGCTAAATTTGCGGCTATCAAAAAAATTATTTGTGCAATGTCATATGTTGTGCACATCTTTGAAAATGATAATATTATGAAACACGTACTAAGCCCCATTACCCAAGTTCAACGTCCATTTCTTAAGTGAAAAAGTGGGTTACCGAAATTAAATACGTTCTGTGTGGTAGCTGTTATTAATCCATCCATGAATTCATGCTTTATCATTTTATTGCGTGGTGATGATTTTGATCATTGAAGTACCGTGGCTGAAAGTGTTTGGTATAAAAGATTAACTGTACATTTAATACCACTTTTTAATAAAGGTTTTTACCCATCTTCGAATATTTTTAAAATTCTGCTAGAACAGCTAAAGTATATGCAAGAAATATCCTCTTTTTCTTACCATGTCGTCTTCCGAGCATAGCAACACATATTATACACATATACACGTGCGGGTAAGTCAGCAGATCTTTACTAATAAAAATTTTGTCGATAGTACAGTTGAATTTCATCAGTGTCGCCTTAAGTTCATATAATAAAGTCTGATTGTAAAATTTGATCGTTCGTAGTATCTGAAAACGAGTCGTATGTACATCCGCAAACAAGTTCGGCTGGAGTAGCTTTTAGTTCGTCACTGTAAGTCGTTCGTAGTCCTAGTAAGATTGAAGGAAGAACACTAGCCCAATCAGTTCGGTCATAGCTCATAATGGCAGATTTGACGGCACGATGCCATTTCTGTTGTGATTCGAATTGCATGCCTTGGTCCGTGACGATGAACTCTGGAACACCAAAGCGAGCTATTCAATACGAGTAGACAGCGAAAGAGACGGTTGCAGCAGTTATATCTGAAACTGGAACCGCCCCGGGCCGGCGTGTATATCTATCAATCAATATGACGCAATACTGCTGATTATCAGAAACTGGTAACGGACCAACTTGGAAAGCTACACAACTTTGAGCCATCTTCTGAACGTCTTTTTTAATTGATGGCCAGATAACATTCTGAGTCAAAAGTTTGATGGAAGCTTTGACTCCAGGAAGTTGTTTTCGGAAATTTAAGGGAATGAATGGCCTAGGTGTAGTAGTAGAAATATCGCAATAAATTACTTTTCTCGAATTGAAAGAAACGGAAAATTTCTCGAATTTGAGAACGGAGTTACTCCTTATTTTTTCTTGAAGTTCTTCGTTATTGGTCTGAGCATCTGCGATGATTGCATAATCAACATTTTCGGGAATAGAAATTTAATTAATTGTCGAAGCAATTGTTGAAATTGACGAGGAGATGCTTTTTCGAGTTTCTGATTAAAAGCGTAGACGAGTGGTTTATGGTCGGTGTAAAGCGTGAATATACGACCTTCGAGAAGATGTCGAAAGTGTTTGATCGCCGAATAAGCCGCGAAAAGTTCACAATCATAAGCACTGTATTTTTTTTGCGAAATATTGAGACGTACTGAAAAAAAACCGAGTATAGTTGGCAGCTATCTGATATGAACTGTTGAGCCACTGCCCCGATCGCCGTATCAGAAACATCAATCATGATAACCAGAGATGCTGATGATGATGCATGAATAAGTAAAGTAGCATCTGTAAGTTTAATTTTACAGTTATCGAACGCTTCGGTAGCTTCAGTTGACCATTGTATTGAAACTCGACTGTTCTTAGTGTAACCTTTTAGGTATAGTCGTTCGACAACTCCTGGTCAGCAGCAGCACCTGGAATGAAGCGTATAAAAGTTTATCATGATAAAAGTTTATCATGCCTTAAAATCGTTTCAGTTGTTTAACAGTCTGTGGTCGCTCGAAATTGTTAATGACTTGAACCCATTCATGCGACGATAATATACCTTGTCCAGTTACCAAATGGCCTAAAAAGATAATTTCGGGTTTTGCGAAAGCGCATTTGTCAACGTTTACAACAAGTCCATGTTCTTCTAATTTAGTAAACATAATTTTAATATGTTCGAGATGTTCGTCATAATTTCGAGAGGCAATGATCATGTTTGGACGACGTCCAAGAAGTCAAGTTCGCGTGGTCTAAATCCATAAGACGTTGGAATGACTGTGCCGCATCCACGCAAGGTGGCGAAATTGCTGTTTTTGGAATGTCAGTCGGTTCAATAGGAATTTGGTGGTAGGTCTGGACAAGGTTTATCGTTGTGAATATAGTGTAGCCCTTGAGTTGTTGTGTAAAGTCCTGGAGATGTGGAAATCGGATACCTGTCTGGAATTTTGACTTTATTTAGTGCTCGAAAGTCTCCACAAGGTCCCCTCTCTCCATTCTTTTTAGCTACTAAGTGTAACGGACTGGACCAAGGACTACTGCTAGGTCGATAAATCCCGAGTTTCATCATGTTTTCGGATTCTGTGTTCGCAATGATGAATTTGGCCGGTGCTAGTCGTCGTGGTTTGCATTCAACCGGTGGAGTCACGTTATGCTTTGTATTGTCAATGTTAATGTTGCCTTGAATGATAGTTAAAAATTTGGAGATCACGTTGAAAACTCCCGGATCTGTTGCTACCTGTCGATCCTAGATACAGTAGTAATATCGTCAGAGGAAGGGGTACCATTTGTATACAGAGAGGTTAACGGGTCTTTGAACCTCTGTCTCTGCATATCAACTAGCAACCCAGTTTCCGTTCAAAAATTCGCACCGATGATAGGTATAGACTAGAGTCCCATACGCGTTTACCGAAGAACCGTTCGCTGCAAATAACCTAAAAGTTGGATTGACTCTTGGATTCCGAAGAAAACGAACTGGCAAAACTGAGACATCTGCATCTGTATCTATTAAAAAATGAGTCTGAAGAAAATTTTCGAAGACTAAAAGGCGGTTAGTTTTAGTTACGTCATTGCACATCGCCAACTGTGAATGATTATTTTTTTGGGACACTGTTATCGGCTAAATTATTTGATTCAAATTTGCAATTTGGTTTACATTTCGATAACGATCTTCGATAAACGTCTTTTTGTCGAAATGATAATAATAGAAACAGATGAAATTATTTTCGGCTGAAGGTTCACCATAAAATGGATTGAAGCAATTCCGAGAATTTGGCGGAGAATTGTTACGACTTCGTGAATTTGAATTGGATCGTGATCTAGAATTTTGATTAAAGATTTCCGCGATCTCCTATAACAATGTTTTTGGAATTCCGAAAATATTTTATCCAACGAAAGAGTTGAATTTGGATTAGTGGCTCGTTCTGCCAGGACTGACAGAGACACGTCATCTTCAAATGGTGTGATACGTTATTACCAGCATTCAACTTCATGTCAACAGTTGGGACGGCTTCCTGTCCCCAAGTGTCAAGCCATGCATCAGATTGTTACGTTTCGTTTTCTCTGATCCACTTGAACTGTATTACCCCTTGGGCTAGTAATGAGATACACAAAGGTGTCGTGAAGTCATGCATCCAGCACTCCCACTGCATGTGCATATTTGGTTGCTTCGACTGTAATATCTGCCACCACGAACTGCTGCTCGATTATTTCAAACCACACATTAGAGATTTGTGAGTGAAGTGGCTGTAGACGCTTAAAAGACACTCGTCAGACACGTCACACGTGAGACAGCTCTGACAACAGCATCATTGATGAGTCCAGCCAGTTGAGCTGCCATTATCGATATTTTGGTTTAAATTTTTCTCCTATGATCAGCCGGTGCAGAGACACGTTATCTAAGGTGTCGCCTCAGTCTCTGATGATGTGTCGAAAACAGCTGGTTTAGTAATATATGACCGCCGATGTTGAACACGGCTGGTTTAATTAACGTGGCCGACGAAGTTGTAAGAGTTCTATGTCCCAATTCGTTCTTTCTTGGGGTCACCAGTTTTTGGTAATTAAAGACCAACTTATTTGTTTATGTGTTGATATTTATTTTATTTATTATTCCTTTAAATATATAACTATTATTGCAAGATTATACCTTTACAACTTCAAATTGGGACTAAACAATTTCAAATTGGGACTAAACAATTTCAAATTGGAACTAAACAATTTCAAATTGGGACTAAACAATTTCAAATTGGTACTAAATAATTTCAAAATGGGAATAAAAAATAAATAATTTATTCCAGTTAATTTAAAATATATTTATTAAAAATTTATTAATAAAATTATGAATTAAAATGTCATGTCATTCATATTAATCGCGTCCGGTAATAAATTTTTGAGTATGAGCGACGTGCCGGTTACAATTAGGAACAGTAATCTTCGTAGTTATGTTTTCGCGAATTATATGTTCTAGCCGTAGTAGACGGAACTCTGTTTGTGTTAAATTTGATCTACCTTCATCAGCTAGGATTCGCGATAATTGGATAGTTAAATCGCTTTCGACTCCAGATTTTAAGTTTGACCAAACATATTCAAATGCCTTTAACATTGGACTATATGGTGCGAGTCTTATAGGTGATTATTAAGAAATTCTTCTTCTAGGAATACTTCTTCAATGGCAGCATGGCATGGTGCATTATCAATCACTATTACGATTGAAGTTCTATATATATTTTGAGCATTCCGAAGACAACAACGTATGAATTATTTTGCTTCTGGTTTCTTAAATGCTCCTCTTCTAATTTCATGATGAATCAAATTCATATTACCTATACCAGCTGTAATGTGAGTGCAATGAGTTCCTTTTTTGAAACGACCTTTGGTTCTCGATATATATAAATTGAAATTAGTTTCATCCATGTAGAGTATGGGTGTATTGTTTGATTGATGTTCTAAAAGTTTGTGAACGTAAGTAGTCACATCATTTTGTTTTATTGCTTTCAGTGTTTGCTCTTTCTGGCTCTCTTCGAATGTCTTTCAACGTATACAGTAATCCATCTAAGTGTTTTCTCAAACATTCCGTAGAAACAACAGTTTGATGATTATTTTGGAATTTATCTCTCAGTTGTTTTAAAGTTATTCTAGGATTTCCCACAATCCTAGAATTTTTGTTTTCCACTTACCACCACGTTGCTCTGCGGGTATTTCTTGGTTATTCACCCATGCAACTATTCTCCAATTCTCATTTTTATTATGCAATGCACATATTTGCTTCCTTATATTATCTGCTTCAACTTTCTTAATGTAACACATGTTTAGGGATGCTGAAAAAATAAAAAATGCTGTCTATTATTTTTCAAAAGCCTGCTCAAATTTAAAATTGTTACAATACTTGTTGAATAAAATATTTAGTCCCAATTTGAAACTGTTTATTCCCATTTTGAAATTGTTTAGTCCCAATTTGAAATTGTTTAGTCCCAATTTGAAATTGTTTAGTCCCAATTTGAAATTGTTTATTCCCAATTTGAAATTGTTTAGTCCCAATTTGAAATTGTTTATTCCCAATTTGAAATTGTTTAGTCCCAATTTTAAATTGTTTAGTCCCAATTTGAAATTGTTTAGTACCAATTTGAAACTGTTTAGTCCCATTTTGAAATTGTTTAGTCCCAATTTGAAATTGTTTAGTCCCAATTTGAAATTGTTTAGTCCCAATTTGAAATTGTTTATTCCCAATTTGAAATTGTTTAGTTCCAATTTGAAATTGTTTATTCCCAATTTGAAATTGTTTAGTCCCAATTTTAAATTGTTTAGTCCCAATTTGAAATTGTTTAGTACCAATTTGAAACTGTTTATTCCCATTTTGAAATTGTTTAGTCCCAATTTGAAATTGTTTAGTCCCAATTTTAAATTGTTTAGTCCCAATTTGAAATTGTTTAGTTCCAATTTGAAATTGTTTATTCCCAATTTGAAATTGTTTAGTTCCAATTTGAAATTGTTTAGTCCCAATTTGAAATTGTTTAGTTCCAATTTGAAATTGTTTATTCCCAATTTGAAATTGTTTAGTCCCAATTTGAAATTGTTTAGTCCCAATTTGAAATTGTTTAGTACCAATTTGAAACTGTTTATTCCCATTTTGAAATTGTTTAGTCCCAATTTGAAATTGTTTAGTCCCAATTTGAAATTGTTTAGTCCCAATTTGAAATTGTTTAGTCCCAATTTGAAATTGTTTAGTCCCAACTTGAAATTGTTTAGTCCCAATTTGAAATTGTTTATTCCCAATTTGAAATTGTTTAGTTCCAATTTGAAATTGTTTAGTTCCAATTTTAAATTGTTTAGTACCATTTTGAAATTGTTTGGTCCCAATTTGAAATTGTTTATTCCCAATTTGAAATTGTTTAGTCCCAATTTGAAATAGTTTAGTCCCAATTTGAAATTGGTTAGTCCCAATTTGAAATTGTTTAGTTCCAATTTGAAATTGTTTAGTCCCATTTTGAAATTGTTTAGTCCCAATTTGAAATTCTTTATTCCCAATTTGAAATTGTTTAGTCCCAATTTTAAATTGTTTAGTTCCAATTTGAAATTGGTTTGATCCAATTTAAAATTGTTTAGTCCCAATTTGAAATTGTTTAGTCCCAATTTGAAGTTGTAAAGGTATAGTAATTTTCGTGTTGTAACGAAGAGAAAGAAAAAACTCAAACTAAACTAACTTTGTTGTTTTCTAACAAAATATTATTATAATATTTACAAGGAGTTGTTTTATACACCACTAACCATCCAGGTGCTACCTAATTTTAGTTAAGTTTAATGATGAATTTATGAAACAAGGTGTGAAAACGCCGCAAGGTGGTGTAATATTAGGAGCCTCCGATTTGTATATTTACCGGTAGCATTATTGAACAATAATGACAATGCAACATTTAAAATTGACTTCATGTGGCTTAGCAAAATTGTTGCCAAAAAAGATTAGTAAGAAGAAAGAATTGTTTGATCCCGTTATACTCCCTCACTTTCCGCTATAACAGGCAGATTAAATGTCGTCATTACCTGAACTATTAGGCATTATTATTTTTTAATACTTTTTGATAAAATCATAATTCAATTCGCACCACGGCATTAACAGCTTATGCCAAATTGAAAATCGATATTTATTTATAAGGTTTTTTGTCGATATCGTCGCAAAATATGGTTAGCATTTGACAGCAAATACTCAAGAACCTAAGTAAAGAAAGCAACACAAATAATTTACAATTTAAAAAAAAACAATATAAAAATTTCAATACGACGACGACCGGGTCAATATCATTTCAATATTGCCGTATAAATACATTCAGTTCAGCCATATGCTGTATACCAATACACATATACGTACTATACCACTATACTACTACAAAGACGCTGTTCTTTTCAAATTCGTTCGAAGAAATTCAATTTTGTAAAAAGCTTTAAATTAGACGTACGTCTACGTACAGACGTACACATAATACTTAGAAGGGTAGATTGAAACTGTGACAGCTATTAAAGTGAAATTGTGAGCGTAAGGTATGGTAGAAGAGAGTATGGTGCGGTCAAAAGGACCCAACTGACATAATATTTTCAATTGGGTATGTTTATTTTGTTTGCCTAATTTCGTCTTAAATACGTAAATAATAAGGCTCAGACGAAAATTAAAAAGGTTGCTGAAATTAGTAACAGATTGCTTATTTGTGTTTTGTTTATATTAAAATAGGTTAACAGCATATTTTTGTTACACCGCAAAGTGACAACAACACCCTTTTTTACCCTAAAACAATTTTCTTTTATACCGTAACTCTATACAGTATATCATGTTTGTACATACCGAGTGTACAAGAAAGTTATGTAAGTAATTTACAGTCTGGATACGTCTTTTGTATCCATAGCAGTATACAATTTTATCGTATATTGTTTGGAAATCAATTCATTGGAATATTGAGAATATTTTTTTGTGCTGTACGGGTGGGTGTACACGAGAAATGGTCCAAATATAAAGAAATTCTTGAGATATTTTTCGTAACTCTAAATCTGTAATTTATAATTTAAAATCTAAAATACTACAAAGGTAAAGCTAAACATTATTATTCGCTTCGTCTGCCACTACACTAAAATCACGCGTGAGTACCTTGCAGTGAGGTACTGATAAAATTCGACATGTAAAAATTATTCAAAACAGCCTATAAGTATTTTTCGCACAAGAATTACTTCTCTTCAACCTAGGTGTATGGAAATTGTTTTTTATCAAGTCAAAGTATTTAATTATTGCATTTTCCCGAGTATGCGGACAATGAGTTGAATGAACCGTTTAGCCCATTCAAATTATTGGTCATGTAGAAAAATTTTTGTTACGCTTAAACTCTTTTTTTCATATTAGTACAATTATTGCTTAATCATGCGTTTGACATATTTTTGCGACCAAAGATTTGGCTACGCGCATATGTACATAATCCTTGTATACCTATGTACATACACATATGTGTACATACTGTACTGTACAGCAATAGATTAAAACACGTACGATACTTTGATTGTGAAATAAAATTATTTTGGCGACCGAATATCTGGAGCATGATCATTGACTTCATTAAATATGAAATTGTGAGTTGAAAATAGAAAGCAAAGCTCTGTTTTATTGGAAATGAGTATATAAATGGATTAGTAACTGTCCAGACATTGCTGTCACCTTCCCCTAATCTCTCTAATAATCACTTAAGTTGATCGGGATCAAATAAGATTTTGACAACTTACTTGTACTGCTTGGTGTTGTTGGTTGTACGAAATTATTATTTTTATCATCTGGTGATGTGTGTGTATTGCGATTGTAAATCACTTTCATGTGGTTGTGTTCGCGATTATTACGCGTCATCATTTCTCTGCCCTTTGTTAATTCCAGTATATCCCATGATGATATCGCCGCCGTTTACAATTGCTTTCGTTATCTTCACATTCCCCTCCACATGGAAAGTCATTCAAAAATCCAAATCTCAATCAGTATCGGAGCAATACTTTATCTGACAAAATCGATGATGTTAAGAATAATAATCACCTCAATAAATTTATGGACTCTGCCAAGATTCAAACTCGCGACCTTTGGATTGATAACACTTTGTGCGATGCCTTAAGCACTCGACCATACCAGTAATATACTACGAATGTGATTCGTCGTGGAACAAAACCGTTTCAGAATTCGATTATTTTGAGAAAAATCAGTTTTTTCAAAATTGCTTATGGTCCTATTCTCTGGAGAAGACAGAAAATGTTTGCTGAACATCTGACAAAGAGGAGAACGAAAATTTATATTAAAGCGACTGAGACACAACATTTTTATTGTATGGTAGGCAAAATTGGGAAAATTTTTAAATCAACAAAATCTAACCTTAAATTATTTAAATAAATAACTAAAAATCTTTATTTTTAATAATTGACAATTATTGTATACCCCATGGTTAGGTTAGATTAGGTTTCAGTGGTTGCCATCGCACACTTAGGCCAGAATTTGCCCATTGTGATACCACAGGATCCGACATCATTAAACTGAATTTAAACCCATCTAGTGCTATTCACATAGCGTAAGAGACCTCGCACATTACAGCTTTCGATATCAGAGAGGCTGCGTCCATAGTGTATTTGCCCAAGTGATCATGTCTTCAGTCAGCAAGCGCAGGACATGAGCATTAGCAGAGCGCATTAGCATTAGTAGTCAAGCACTCTTGACGCCACGGAACCTGAATCCAGCGAAAGAATGGCCGCCCGACTGTCCACACAGATAGTGATATCAGTCAACGATATTATACTATGCTTCAACCATTTCATAACCTCTCAATCGCTATAACTTCGGCCTGGTACACGCCGCAGTAATCAGGTAGACGAAAAGATAAACTTACATTTAATTCCCCACAGAACACACCAGCTCCCACTCTACCATCGCGCTTGGAGCCGTCGGTGAAGAATTTAACTCTCCCGATCTCCACGATGAGACCATTCTTTCAATCCTCCCTAGAGGGAAGAATCACCTTAAAAGGCTTGCAAAAGCACAACAGGTGTGTTATATAATCCAAATTCACCAGATCATCCTTCACAGAATTGGCCATTTGCTTACCGATAATATCCAACGGGTGAAGGTACAGCATAACCTGAAAGGCACTAGTGGGGGTCGTTTTCAACGTCCCAATAATGAGCAAGCAGACTGCCTTCTGCACCTTCGTCATCATGCTCCTATATGATAATTTCTCCAGAGCTGGCCTACATTCACTCATACCATACAGTAGTACGGGCCTTACTACTACCGTGTAAAGCCAGTGCACCAGCTCTGGTTTCAGCCCATTTCCTTAAGACGTCATTTTTGCAATAATAGAGTGCTACAGTGGCCTTCTTCACTCTTTCTATCGTATTTGGTTTCCAACTGAGCTTACTGTCGAGAAGGATCCCAGGAATCTCGCTCTATCGTAAGGGCCAGCATAGTAACATTTAAACTTGGTGGAACCATTACCGGAATTTTATATCTCATAGTAAAAAGGACCAGCTCTGTTTTAGATGGGTTAATCCCCAACCCACATCTTCTGGCCCAACCCGCAGTGATTTATAATGCATTCTGCATCATATCTCTGATTGTACATAGGTGCTTAAACGAGACAGATATCGCTACGTCATCGAAGTAAGCAATCGCGCCTATTCCTTCCCCCTCAAATTCCAATGGTATTCCAATGATTTGTACATCCCAAAGAAGAGAAGAAAATACACCTCCCTGAGGTGTTCGCCGAACAACTCGCCTTCTAACGGAGAATTCCCTCATCTCCGCTATAACCCTTCTGCGACCTAGCAGGTGATTAATTAGCCTGGTTACAGGGTATGCAACCTCAAGTGGCAACAATCCTTCCCTGATTGCCCTATAATTCTCGAACGGGTATGGACATCCAGCAACCTTTCCATGGTTTTCAGCAGAAAAGATGACAGAGATATTGGTCTTAAGTCCTTAGGGTTGCTGTGCGAGCTTCTATCTGCTTTCGGGATGAAGATCACTCTAGCCTCCCTCCTTTTCTTCGGGATGTACCCCTGCCTCAGAAACCCTTTGAAGATAACCTCCAGCCAGGGAAGTAAGACCACCGAGTTCATCTGAATTTCTGCTGGCACAATCCCATCCGGACCAGCTGATTTAAAGGGCTTAAAACTTTTAATAGCCTATTTTAGCTTACACAACAATTGGATGACACCATCACCCCTAGACCCGCAGTTAACCTAAGGCTCCGCAATCGTCGCAGAAACCGTTCATTCGCCATCCGGTTTTTTTAGATATCCTGAAACAGCTGGACTAGTAGAGAGAATCTTTCTAAAGCGCAAGGTATCCGAGACCCCTTCCATTCTATCACAGAAGAGTCTTCACGAATTTATTTGCGCCTTCCCTGTTTTCCTGTTGTGCACTCTGAGGACTTCCTTATAGAAGTCCCAATCTTAACTTTCTCTTGATGTTTTCGCTCTATTGAACGCAGACTCACAAATTTTCCGGCACTCCGCAAGTGCCGTGGTCCACCAAACAGGCTTTCGCTTTCCCCTCAGCTTTGTGAATGGTCAAGCTTTACTCATTGAGGTATTGCAAGCCCTACTAAAAGTGTCCACCATTGAATCCTGATCACCACTCGTGTCGGGGAGTGCTGGGACTCTAGATAGAATCCTGCTCTTAAATACCTCCATAAATAAGCGCCATACTGTCCTCCGGGGATTTCTGAGCACGCACTGATTTATAATTTGGCGATTGAGCTTAGGTGCCGATGGTCAGAGAATGAATGCTCCTTCGCCACCCTCCATTCCCTGATCATAGGAAAAATCGGACGCCAGAGTAACATCCAGAACCTCCTGTCTATTGCTAATAATAAAGGTGGGTTCCCGATCTATATTACTAATAATGAGGTTAGTTCTTAAAAGAAATTCGAAAAATAACTCACCCCATTGATGTTCGAACTACCCCAGATGATATGATGCGCATTAGCGTCACACCCTAGGATAACTCACACCTGCCTTCTTTCTGCATCCCAAACAAGTGCCCCAGTAAATCTGGCGACACTGGCTTCTCCCGGTCCATGTATGCGGCTACAAGCCAAAATCTCCTCCCCTCCGTCTCTATATAGACCTCATTGATGTCAAGCATGTGAAGTTATCCCAGTTTTTCATCCCAGGATTTTTTTTTATTATTATTTACACGAAACTATTATATTCCATCCCAGTTTTTTCATTTTATACCTCTATAAGACGAAAGAAATTATAAACACAACAACAAATTATCCCATCCCAGTTTTTTCGTTTATTTGTTGTTCGTGTAAAACAAATTCATACTTGGAAATAATGAATTGGGTTTTGGTAATAGTAATTTTGTACGAGTATATTTTTAGTTCGAGATAACAATACGCCAAAATATTAGTTTAAAACATTAAGATTAACTTATAATGAGGACCCCAGTGCCAGGCGTATGTTAGGATTGGCACAATCTTCCAGCTTCGATATGGCCCCATATAAATTTATATGAAAATCGTTTATAACTTCCAAACCCTTCCTGGGCCGGAAATAGCGATTAATGTTTCGAAATGGTATGTAATTGAGTGGTTGCTGACCAAATGGCCAGCACCAGCCGTATGTTCAAATTTGAGTAAATGGCCAAGTTCCAAAATCACAGGTTATGATAAATAAACATTTGTATATCTTAAGAACATTCTAGGCCAGAAATGATTCCTTAGGTTTTGAGTTGGTAATAATAAGGGCAAACTATGGTGAGCACCCCAGTGCCAGCCGTATGTTAGGATTGGCACAATCTTCCAGCTTCGATATGGCCCCATATAAATCGCTATTAATCGCTATTTCCGGCCCAGGAAGGGTTTGGAAGTTAAAGACGATTTTCATATAAATTTATATGGGGCCATATCGAAGCTGGAAGATTGTGCCAATCCTAACATACGGCTGGTACTGGGGTGCTCACCATAGTTTGCCCTTATTATTACCAACTCAAAACCTAAGGAATCATTTCCGGCCTAGAATGTTTTTAAGAGATATAAATGTTTATTTACCATAACCTGTGATTTTGGAACTTGGCCATTTACTCAAATTTGAACATACGGCTGGTGCTGGCCATTTGGTCAGCAACCACTCAATTACATACCATTTCGAAACATGAATCGCTATTTCCGGCCCAGGAAGGGTTTGGAAATTAAAGACGATTTTCATATAAATTTATATGGGGCCATATCGTAGCTGGAAGATTGTGCCAATCCTAACATACGGCTGGCACTGGGGTGCTCACCATAGTTTGCCCTTATTATTACCAACTAAAAACCTAAGGAATCATTTCCGGCCTAGAATGTTCTTAAGAGATACAAATGTTTATTTACCATAACCTGTGATTTTGGAACTTGGCCATTTACTCAAATTTGAACATACGGCTGGTGCTGGCCATTTGGTCAGCAACCACTCAATTACATACCATTTCGAAACATTAATCGCTATTTCCGGCCCAGGAAGGGTTTGGAAGTTAAAGACGATTTTCATATAAATTTATATGGGGCCATATCGAAGCTGGAAGATTGTGCCAATCCTAACATACGGCTGGTACTGGGGTGCTCACCATAGTTTGCCCTTATTATTACCAACTCAAAACCTAAGGAATCATTTCCGGCCTAGAATGTTCTTAAGAGATACAAATGTTTATTTACCATAACCTGTGATTTTGGAACTTGGCCATTTACTCAAATTTGAACATACGGCTGGTGCTGGCCATTTGGTCAGCAACCACTCAATTACATACCATTTCGAAACATTAATCGCTATTTCCGGCCCAGGAAGGGTTTGGAAGTTAAAGACGATTTTCATATAAATTTATATGGGGCCATATCGAAGCTGGAAGATTGTGCCAATCCTAACATACGGCTGGTACTGGGGTGCTCACCATAGTTTGCCCTTGTTATTACCAACTCAAAACCTAAAGAATCATTTCCGGCCTAGAATGTTCTTAAGAGATACAAATGTTTATTTACCATAACCTGTGATTTTAGAACTTGGCAATTTACTCAAATTTGAACATACGGCTGGTGCTGGCCATTTGGTCAGCAACCACTCAATTACATACCATTTCGAAACATTAATCGCTATTTCCGGCCCAGGAAGGGTTTGGAAGTTATAAACGATTTTCATATAAATTTATATGGGGCCATATCGAAGCTGGAAGATTGTGCCAATCCTAACATACGCCTGGCACTGGGGTCCTCATTATAAGTTAATCTTAATGTTTTAAACTAATATTTTGGCGTATTGTTATCTCGAACTAAAAATATACTCGTACAAAATTACTATTACCAAAACCCAATTCATTATTTCCAAGTATGAATTTGTTTTACACGAACAACAAATAAACGAAAAAACTGGGATGGGATAATTTGTTGTTGTGTTTATAATTTCTTTCGTCTTATAGAGGTATAAAATGAAAAAACTGGGATGGAATATAATAGTTTCGTGTAAATAATAATAAAAAAAAATCCTGGGATGAAAAACTGGGATAACTTCACATGCTTATTGATGTCCCCATTGCAAACTGCGGAAGTAGAAAAAAAAATATATTATTTTCCTCCATTATACATGATCTGCTCTTTTCCGTCCCACAAGCGTAAAAAGAGTGTACTCCTTCGCTCGCAGACTACAGATTTTGTTTTTTTGTTGATCCAAGGTTCTAAGTTTAAAATGTGAGTGCTGTGTGATACTTATACTGGTTACTCCAACGAAGGCGTCCTCTCAGACGTCATTCATATTCAAAACAGCGTTGCCCACAGTAAACGAGCTAGATCGTGAATTTCGTTAAATGTCCTAATTTGTTTTGTGTTTCTTTTGTAGAATGACGATGAAGATGAAAACGACGAAGTAGATTGGTGACCAGTAGTAGGAGCAGTGTAAATGTCTCGATATTGGAACATAATGAAGAGTTGAAAGTTTATTTGCATTTATATATTAGTAGAAAATCAACACAGAGAATGCGTTTCAAATAAATTCAATCGATACATTGACCAATTTGGTTACTCACCATCGTAAATATGTCAAAAATTTCCAATTTGTTGGTGCCTCATTGGAAGCATCGAGGAAAATGTATGGTTACCGGGTCGATATCGTGCACAACGAAGTGATTTGAATGTCTGGTGGTTTTTCTCGTATGAATGGCGGCGGTAAAAAAGACGGTGAAGGAAATGAGAATGAAGGGGAAACCGAAAAAGATGATTCAATTACTGAGGGTAATGATGTGCAAGATTCCACTTCAGCCAAGGCTAAAGCAAAAAAGCGACGTCAACAAAGTTCAACCGTAACAAAATGTAAAGGAACAATAAATGGTAAACTTAAAGATACGGTACCTCTCTTGGATCCGTATTTGCCGAAAATCCAATTTAAGCAATATGAATAGTTCGAATCGAGCTTTCTAAATACGCTGGAATCGAATAACTCGGAAAATTTATTTGATTACGATAATCCGTGCTACGATAATACACCCATTCTAAATGAGAAATTTTATTTTATGAAATACAAAAAGCAGAACGTACGACATGAATAAGTACGTATTTGGCTGGAAACATCTAAGTAAGAAATCGCTCTATAACGATCTTTTTAAATTCTGAATGCTGCAATCAACCGGGTGATGATTTTCATAATCAAGCTGATATGGATGAACCACAAGAGATGGAACTACCGCGTATGATATTCACATACGATGCAAATGGCGAAATTGATCAAGTGCAAGAGTTGCGAACAAATTGTCCAATTGGAGCACAATGAATTTTCCATTGAAGAACTCGATCGTATCGGCCCCTAACCGAAATTACAACATTTTGGGCTGGACCATCTTATTAGAAAATTAAGCCATCGGCACCGGTTCTTACGGAGGGGCAACAGGTGAGGAGAACCAGCAAGGCGGTAAAAGCAAATCGGAATGCTGCAGCTAAGCGAATACAGAAAAGAATATATGCAATTGATATTGCGGAACCTGATCAGACGCTGATTAAAGTGTTCGATCCGAAGCGCAAACCGAAAAATATCATGAAGAATTGGGATCCGAAAAAGCTAAAACTACCCGTAAACCATCATATAGGCGACGATTATTTCGAAAGATTATCATATGCTCAGGGAATGAAGCTGAAAACCAGTGTGGTAGTAATTACAAACACAAAAGTTTTTAATTTCTTCTCACACGCTTGATTGGACTTGACACTATAAAAATTTGTATAAAATAAAATTAGAAAGGAGTAGGGAATTTTTCTTTTGGTTGCTATAAAAAATACTGGAGTTGATATTTTTTATGTAAAATTTATGGCAATACAACAACAATTTGCTCAGCAAACCAAAATCGGATGTGTCATTCTCCCAAATAATCAATTTATATTTTTGTGTCGTTTTAGTTTTGCTGAGATAATGTTTTTTTCTCCATTTTTCTCCGAAACTAATGGACCTAAGTTGTATAACTACGAAATATAACCACAGTAGCCTTTGATTATATTTTCCTCGTTAAGCCTAATAAATGAATCAATATTTTAGTTTTATTCGGTCTGCCAAATAGCCAGGTGCTGTATACAATTAATGTTACGTGGAAAATACTTATCGGCGGAGGAAAAAAACAAAATTCAAACCCTTTCCGAAGAAGGTTTTTCTTTTCGGAAAATAGTCAGAAGATTAGGCTGCCATCAAAAAAACCGGAGGACCTATAAAAAGAAGACTTGCCGACAAATACGAAGGATGAAGCCGCCAATATAATTACATGAAAACTCTGAAGCGCCTGAAAAGCGATTTCCATGAATTGAATTCACATATTTAATGTTGACACTGAATTCAGATTTCCTGTTGATTTTACAAGCCGAATTGTAATAGCAACGAAAACGGCTAATTCAGGCTGCGTACATACTTGCAGAAATAAAAAATGACGAACTCGTTTCCGCACTCTAAACCAATCAAATTTCGTGAAATGCGGGGTATACCGCCTACTAATTCCACACTCGAGTTGAAATATTTTTATTTTCGAGCAAATGATTTCCTCAAGCTTAATTTTTATTTTTATTTTTGCTATATATTTGACAGTAAAACTTTTTATAAAATATTGTTGCAAAACTTTTTGTCAGTTGCAAAAATTTTCAGCTATCGATATGGTAGCAGAAAGTGTTGCGGACTGGTATAAAATGGATCAAGCAAATTTCGTGCAAGCTCAAATACTGGATAAGAAATACTTTGGAAAGAATATTTTGTGTGAAAACAAGGAAACAATGTCCAGAATCAAGAATGATCTAAAAACTGATATTAATAACCGTAAGAAGATCAATGCGACCACAAAAGATAATTTTATAACAAACGACAGTTTAATGTTCAAACGGAACTACAAGTACTCTCAGATAAAAACACAGAATTGATTGGAATAAAATGATTTGTCATGATGTGCCCCTGGCCGACCCAGTGAACAAAACAGAGAAAGGAATTTTACGGAAGCAACGTAAAAGCGAGACGGAAACTACAATGAATTTCGAATGGCAACAATGTTCGCTGACACCCTGATTACACCATCATCGCCATCGAATGATTCAGGCACATCAACTAGACTACTAGTTCACCATCGGTTAGTATACAAATTCAATCAACCCCATCATCGTCATTCGTCGAATACATTATCCCTGCACGAAATTTGCTACAGGAATGGATGGTCATCAGCGTATAAACCGATCACTACAAGCATATTCGGCAAATACGTCACTATTTTCTATTGCTGCATGTGATTCGGGGCAGTCATTAGTTCTGTCCGGTAAAGATGTGCCCTAATGTTGTTTCGAAGTGATCCCAATTCAACAAAGAGGACGTCATCTAGATTCATCATCACACGGTATCAACAATACTGATGAAGGGGCTGTAGTTAGGATAAAAATTTGCTTGGCTCATTTTTGATTGCATCGTTCGTGTAGCTTTGTACGTCGGGTGGCACTGTTCTAGTATTTTAATTCCATTGCTGCAACAGAGATTCACCGCATGCTATTCAGTGCATCCTAATAATATGGATTCGACACGTGTGGGTAACTTGTACCTATTTTGTAATTGCATAATAAAGTATTTGATTAGTCGGCGTAATCAAGTGATTATCCCCAGTTATGTGTAACTTCACCTAAGATTTTTCGCCTCAGTAAGTCTACCGACCTCCTAGTCGCGATAAGTTCAGTGGTTTGGTTCTTTGCAGTTTTCTTATTGGTGTGGTAGTCAGCATACAGCGTATGTCCAGATTTTCATGCTGGTTCAGACGTTGTAGGTGTTTTGTTGCATGATGCTTGATTTCATCCGCGACAAGCTCGATCTTTAAATCTCGATGGAGGTTGTCGCTTCAAATGTACCGCACGGTGCATTAACAATGCATCGCAGGATTTCGTTTTGAACTGTTTATATGATTGCAGTTTGTTATGCATCGCTACTTCAGATTGTCCCCTAAGAGCCATTGCATTTTTCTAAATTTTATGTTTAGTTTTTCTCTCTTCTTTTTTATGTGCTCCTTCCATCCAAAGTTCACTTCGTTTTGATGTCTTGATTTTGCTTCATTTAATTTAATTCGCCATTTCTTTGTCCAATTGCATATCAGGTTCAGAAGGCTACTTCTGTAATTTACTAGCGGAGTCTAAATTGGCCTATATGTAGCTTTATCATTCGGAGGTTTGTACGGCTTTAGTATCATAATTACTTCCGCAACTTTCCATTGTCTTGGTACATATCTTAGTCGAAATACTGCATTAATTATATGCACTAGTTTCCTCAACGCTTTCTCCGGTAACACTTTTACTACCAGACCCGTTATAAGATCATATCCTGGAGCCTTATACGCATTCAGGTTATTCTTGATTTCCCATTTTAGTTCTTTCAATGTTACAGGTGTAATTTTCATTTCATCCTGTTTATTTATCGGGGTGATATTTTCCGTTTGTTTGAGGTAAGGTTTTAACGCTCTTCAAGGTGACTTGCAAACAAATCTGCTTTCTGTTTAGCATTTCGAGCCCAATTTTCTTTATTTTTAATTGGATGAACCTGAAGTTTTGGTATTTTAAGTATCAGTATCTTTTTTCCCAGTTAGAGTGCTGAGGTATTTATTAACTGACTGATTTTTAATGTCTTTCATTAGGTATTTTAATTTGTTGCACAAATGGTTAAATACCCTCTTATTTGTGTTTTTCTTTTATTTTTAAGCTGTTCTCTCACTTCCTCTGGATAGCTAGCATTGTGCTTCATTTCCTTACTATTATTAGGAGTGCTTTCCCGCGCTGCACTTTGGATATTATGGAGAGCTTACCTAGTTCGTCTTCTATTTGGGCTGGTCCCTGTATTGGGTTCTGCAGACTAATTTTTTCTGATAAATGTGTTTGGAGGACACCCGAATTGGTTTTGGAGCTCGTTAATTTCGGGTTGCTCTCTTTCTTAATCATTGTTTGGCAAAGTATCATAACGATAGACTTTCACTGTTCTCTACTTGGATATAATTATCTGAAATCCCTCTTGTAATAAAGAAGTCTATAAGATCTGGAGTCTTACTGATATCCGTAGGCCAATAGGTTGGTGTACTGCCTGAGTGAACTCGCATTTTAGTTGTTTGCCTGCTGCAAACAGTTATTTTCCTTTAGCAGCGTTAACCGTGAACCCCAATAGATATTTTTTGCATTATAGTCATCTCAAATTAGGAAGACACATCCTAGTGTTTTGAGATGATTACTATAATCCACTTGTTTGAGATTGTATCTTGAAGGGCAGTATATTGCTGAGATACTACAAGTTTTAATATTGTTTAATTGTAGTTGGATTGTTGTGGCTTGCATGGAGAGCTCCTTGACTTTAAGTTCTTCGTTATGTTTTATATAATCTTTTATGAGTATAGCTGATCCACCTCTAGCTTTGTTCTCTGGATGTAAGGCATGGTAGCAATTATATAATTTTATTTTACAGAATGAAGTTTTGGTAAAATGGGTTTCTGATGTAAGACATCAGAATGAATGTGATGCAATAGCCCATTTGCATTCCAGGTTACAATTCGTATTGTTTTATTCATTTCTTTTGTTCAAGGTTTTCTTCTACTCTTTTATTGAAACTAGTTTGTGATTTCATTTCTTCTAGTGTGTTCTGCAGACTCATTTCCTGCGAGATAAGTCTTTTGTTGAGGTTCTCTAGATTTCTCAGTATGTCCTGTAAAACGAGATCCACTTTTAACTGTTTCTGCTCTGTTTGCTGAACTATTTGTGCATAAGTAACGTTTTCATTTACTCGCGCCCTCTTTTATGTTGAGATTATGAGTTGACGATTTAGGCTCCGTGGTTTTTTTATTGATTATACATTGTGATGTATCTCTCATTTTCTGCAGTTCTACTGCTACTTCACATCCTCTGTAGTTAGCTGGATGCTGGCCTTTACAGTTGATACACTTCGGTGTTGTATTTGGGGCTGTGCAGACGTTTCCAGCGTGTTTCCCTCACATTTAACACACTTTGCTTCACGGTGGCAGTACTTTTGTGTATGATTATAATCTTGGCAGTTTTTACATTGGGGTATTAGTCGAGTGACCCTTCTTGGTGTTTCTATTTTAACTCTGAGGTTGAGGATAGCCTTAATATTATAAATATTTTCGATTTTTTCTTGATTGTCGAAGGTTAGTATGAAAAGTGGGAGTTATTTTCTCATGATTTCAACATTTCCTTCCCTATTTTCTCGTATCTATTTTCTGATGATGTTGACTGCACCGATTATTTTCAGGCCTTTGTTTTGCAGGTTCTCAAAAATATCATATTTTGAACAAGTTGGATGCAATCAGAAGTGCCACCTTCATATGTTTCAAGAACACTTTTTGTCTGAAAATTGTTCAGTCACTATATTTTTCGGATGGCAATGAACATACCTGACAGGAATATGTTATCTGAATTGCTTGTGACTTGAATTTTACAACATTTTATTTCTATGGTTTAATTTGTTGTTCAACACAAATATTATTGAACGATTTATCTCTGTATTTTGTTTGTCTAATATAGTATCTTTTAGGGGCTAGTTTGGTTTTCCTCGATTTATGAATGAAAATTTATGAGAATCATATTGCTATGATAAGCACAAATTTGATCAGTTTAGCCGCCTTAGAAAGTTTTAAAATTAGGCTTAAATTATTTCTTGGTTTTTTCTAGAAATCGGGTTTTGTTTGTTTCGTCTTTCAGACGAAATTTGGAATTTTATTTCCCCCGTGAGCACTAATCAACACAAATTGGGCTTAATCGGTATGCAAAGTTTCATTTTGAAATTCGAAAGTTTCCCTGCAGCAGTTACCCACACAACACAGATTGTAAGTAGACACGAGAGAAATAGGCCGATAGAATCTTACCACAGTACGAGGAAATGGGCACTTCTCTTTGCAATGTAAGTAAGCAAATCACCTATCCGTGGACTTAAAAAATTAATTGTATTTCATAATTAATAAAAAATAATAATATTTAAGATATTTTTTATGTAAAAAGCGATTTATTATTTATTTTGTTCTTTCGAACCCTGATGCATGTTGAATGCATATAACTTTCGATTGTGATTAGTTTCATTGTGGTTGTGGCTGGTGATGTATTTGAATTGTACGTCGTCGGTGACGTATCAGCACCACCAGTGCGATATAATTGTTTTTGCAGTAATATACATATTTGCAACCTGTATTACCGTTATCCTGTTTAATGACCGGGAACTGTTTTAAACCCATTACAAGATAACCATCTTACACCGGGTGGATTAATTAGGCATTTGTTGCAAATTCTGGGATTTAATCCATAACATAGAGTTCCTCCATAGAGTTGTAAAAAATAAGGTACAAAAAAATGTCTTGGTCGACGCAGTGGCGCTTCTGGTTATATCTATTCTGTGCTTAAACTATACCTACTAGACCAGCACACATATCACTCAAAGAGTCACCTTACAACACCGAGCGATCATCATTTCATTTACGAATTTAGCGTGCGGTCATTCTTAGAAAAACTACTGTGTGAGTGTGTGTTGAACTTTGTGTGATTATCAATTGCCACGACAAACAAAATGACGTACCAAATAGACTATTGTTTTGAGCGAAAGCATTAATAACCAACTTCAGTACGATTCTGCAGAATTTTTTCTTCAATCACTTCCGCAAGTATAAACGCACAGTCAAAGTCAAAGCAAAGCATTCTAATACGGAGAAGCGGAATTTTGTTTCGCTATATTTTAACATCGACGAGTTTTAAAAAACTGGGGTTTTGCAAGGGTGCAAAAGGTTTAAGATAATTTCCATATTATTCGAATTGAGTCCAATATAAGTTTTTTCTCGCTCATGATGCCATAAATCTTCATATCACGCATTATCGTTAACAGTGACATTGAATAACTAAATTATTTTGGAATAACAAATGATCAAAAGCAACTCTGGTATAATAATCCTATCGTTGTTGTTGGATTTTTTTTCTCAAAGTAGAAAATTTTAATTTTATGTATATGCGGGAGTCTTTCAAAATAAAATACAAAATTTAACTTTTCTATTTAATCGTCACTTTTGAAACAACAACAATGTAAATAGAATATAGCTTAGAGCCGAATTATTATACCAAAAAAGTTAATTTTTTTAGAAGCTTTCACAATTGTATGTTCTATACAGTGTTTTCGAATAAATGTTTATAGTTTAAATCATCGTAGGATATTCTTCCTGTTTGTATTGTATCATTGTTGTTGTTTTAACTATTTATCATAGTTAATACTTTTTCGTATACTATTTAACTTTTTGGATTATTGTTGGTTCTGATGTATTAGTTCTATAAATTCTATACATACATATACATACATGTTCCTTAGTATGTTTAAGCATCAACAACAATAGCAAAATACAATTTGTTGCACTCTGGGAAAACCTCATACATACGTACTCGGTATCTCGTTTCTCGTGTAATGGTGGTTTGGGAATTTGTAGAATTTTTTATTTAATTTTGTTAGGTTTCGGATTGCATATTCGAAAGGCTATAACAAACGGATAAAAATGGCAACGACACTTACAATAACAACAACTAACGAATAAATAGCAAATAAAAGCTTTATCTCTACCACCATATAAGGAGTTCGATTCTAAGCATGCAATTCGAAGTCCGCGGGGTGAAGGGAATTTTTTTTTCGTTTTCGACATACATTATTTAAATTGTAAATGGATACGCTTGCAAGGATCATGAATTAACAATGAAGACGATACCAAAATGTGTTGCTATTTATCGGTTAATTCATTCCTGAAACTTCTTGGTTATTTTCTGTGATATTTTGTGCTGCATAATTGTGTTGCCAACTGAAACCATTTTTAAATTTCCGGAAAATGTAAAGATATATGCGGCTTTTGTGTGCGCGCTACTGTTCAATATGAAAGTTTTTTCAAGAAGATATATAAAGGTAATTTTACTGTATTTTATTTTTAACGGTATACTAGTTACTATTTTTTCGTGGTAGCTATTTTTCATTCTATTTTTTGTCATTCCTGAATACCATTCGGTTTTTCATTATAGATTGTGTGTCCGGATATTCTGTGCATAGTATTAGAAGAATGCAATAATAAAGTAATTTTTCCATTGTGTAAGAGCGAATTTTATTCCATATTATGGTTGGTAGTTTATCTTCGATGTTCAATTTATTGAACAACGGATGTTGAAAAAACAATTTATTTGTAGACAAATATGGCTATGCAATGGTTATACTAGTCCGGATATTTTCTTTAGATATTTTATTTTCAGTGACGGTTAATATTAATGAAGCAGCAGCAACACCACAACACCGAAATGGTATTTTACAAATTAAATAATACCTGTTCTATGGTACCCATTATCCTCTCTATCTAATGAAATATGCACTGACCGTGTATGATTTGTATAAATAAAGACCAAAATCATCTTGAATAAATAACAGCTTACATGAGCTAACGGCAAATCAGTGATCACAGAGGCTACTACTAATTAATCGTAAATCGCCTTCTAGACCCAGGCTGTGTCTAAATATCTATGTAATATGCGCGGTGTCTCGAATGAACTGAGAGAATTCAAAGTTATAGGTGGGGCTGCTTGGTCTAGCGATCCATGAGTGACCTATATACCCTCGAAAATAATCTTGATCAAATACGAGTAGCTATGAGTTCGAATCTCCAACAATTATTAAATTCTTCGAATTTTTCAACAACGAAAGCGATTCATGAGAAATATGCGAACCTCAAACACGAACAATCAACTCCAAACCTCTAACACAGGCATGCATCCGGACACGAAATGTGTAACCTGTTTATAACGCGATTTTCTTATAAACAATAAATGATGTTTGTATGACTTTTTGTTTCGTTGTTTGTATGCGAAGATATTGATAAAACCCTCACATCTGGAACAAAATATCCAGAGGTAATTTATCTGTTAACGTTCATACGATTAGAAAACACCCATTTTCCCATGAAATGGATCAGATTCTCGGAGTCGATCGATTTTTTGGAATATAAAGAGAATGCAACCAGTTTAAATTATCATATTGAGATAAATGTAGATCAAATTCGTGAATGAAGTGAATAACACTTGAAAACTAATGTACGACAAAGTATTTATAAATATAATGTAAGACTACCTTTTAAAATTCACTAATGGTTCTTGGTAACTCGAACAAACATAGGGAAAATCGAAACTTGCGAGACATCAACAAACACCAATTAACCCAGCATACCGTAGTAAAGAGATCTAGTAGATCTAGTAAAACCACAAACGGAAATTCCATAAATAAAGCACTGGTGGTCAGTTCAACATTGTCAACATTACAATCACCCTATGAACTGCAAATTTTCCACGCTGCGGTTACAGCACAAATGTATCGGCAATTTCGTGCGGCAGAAGAAGACTTGGAGATTTAGCAAATTATATAGCGGGAAGCGCAGCTTTATAACGATTATTTATCTGAAGCGGATAACTTGGAGAGGGTAAAATATTTTAATGGTAAATCGAACTTCATTCTGAGCAACTGAAAAATTTTACACGAAAAGAACCCAAATTCAAGCATCTTCTTTCCATAAAATATGGCTAAAAAATTAAACTGGGAAAGAGTTTAATCAGCTAAAAGCAGTATTGTACATATTATAACGCTTTTATATTCGCCGATGTCGATCCATACGTTTAGATTCAAAACCAATTAGCCATTACATACCACTGCATATAGATTGGGACTTTATGGTTTCCGTCTTCTTGTCAAGTTAATGTCAAAAGTAAGACATTTAATTGAAATTCAACCTTGGTAAAGATAGTCCAAACTTTTATTTCCGAGAATAGAATAATAGTTGCTTATGGCAACATTATACAAGTTAATGTTTACTATTGCGATATTTTAGTAAGAATTAAAGGGATAATTTTATATATAAGGAACAAACATACGTAACTAGAGAATAAAAGCTTTGAGTTTGAGGGGCTATACCCCAACTCCACTCCGTAGAAAAAAACTGTAAAAATACCATAAATTACTTTAAATTTTCCTCTATAACCAGAGAGAAGCCGATAGTCCCTAAGTTTTCCTAAGTTCGGGTGGTGTTGAACACCTGATAGCAACATTCTGTTTAAATCAGACAAAATACTAAAATTTTCCTCTATCACTAGACAAAGGCCGACATAGTCCGACAACGAATTAGTTAAATCCCACAAATTACTCGAAAGAGTTATATCATGTTATACCAGAAAATAATCCAGCCGATTACCAGTTATGACATAGGCTCTTGTGGATAGCGAACCCGGATCCAGGCCCGCAATCTACCTACTAATCCGACAAACATATTGAATCGTGAGGGGCAAAAGATAAAGTTCAAAAATGTATTCGTTTTAGCCAATTAAAGGAGTGGTGGGGCCAAAATGAAGAGTTATAAAGCGGTTTTTGTCTGCAATTTCAAACTCGCGCAGAACATTTAACAGCCGTATTCCGCCAATCGAGTCGTTTATCGATTCAAGTGATTCATTTATTATAAAACCAAAGCCTGTTTTGCCACTTCAAATGGAAAGCTGCGTATAATGCCTTTTCCATTTCACACTGCTCAAAATGACAGTTTGGTGATTGTTTCTTTCGCCTCAAGTCATTTACTAGCATGGCAACTGATACTGTCAGTCACTTGAAATGATGAACGACTCGACTATCGGAATAATGATGTTCATGGAACTATTTTCGAATTTTCAATACTTTTGGCGTTTGCAAAGCATACCCCGGTTTCAAAGAAATGTCAAATATTATAAAAAAAGAAATAGAGGATTCATCCAGGTGATTTTATTTAATAATTTTTGTAGACGAAATTGCTAATCATTTCTTGATAGGGAGCTATCCCAATAGAACTGTTCTGAACTGTGTTAAAATGTCACACAACTTACATTGCAGAGTTCACCATGAAACAAAGCATAGTGCTAGCCCATCTAGCAAACATTTATTTCTAATTATTCGCTTGAATAATTTGATTAAATAAAGCTAAGAGTTAATTTGGAAATAGATGCTGGTAATTGGCCAGGCATAATAAACAGTTGGTCAGGCTTATGGTAAATAAAATATTGTTGCGAATTTCGGGCGTTCGAGACAGATTCGTACTCGATGATGCAAATAAAACACTCAGCATTTTAAGTTACAAACTTTGTTTTGTAATACCTTTAAGTTCTGTAGCAATTTACTAATTCCACTAATTTTGGCTTGCATTATTCACTGGTTAAATTTAAACTGTCCCTAAGTTCCAAATTACTCGCGCTTATACACTTGTCTGTCGCTGTTCGAGATTATTCCATTAATTGTGTCTGGCAATGTATGAGTTTTGCAATTGCAAATCACTTGCATGTAGCTGCCGTTTTCAATTACAGTATTTTCCATGATGACTGTCGCCGCCGTTTAGAATTGCTTTCGTTATCTTCATATATCGATTTCCCAATCACATCACATTATTGGAGGAATACTTAATCCGACAACATCGTTGATGTGAAGAATAATAATCGCTTAATAAATTCTTCAACTGAGTTCGTACTTACGACCTTTGGGTTGATAACACTTGGTGGTGTACCCCTAATCACCCGACCATCAAGTGTTACACCTAAGTAGAGTAGAATTCGTAACACTTCCCTACCTTAAATCAGACACATCCAATGTCATATTGCTTCAATTTGATCTGCACATCTTTTCTGCAATCATATTGTTCATCTTGGGATCCGCATTTCCGCTTTCTGAAGTTCAGCCACACTAAGACATCTCATCGTAAATCGGCAAATCACCCACTCTAGTCGTATTGAGCTTCTGATTTATTTCTGGCGTTCTTGCTGTTGCTCTCTACTGCGGATCGATCTTTTCTGGTGGTGTCTCGGCTTCCTGGACGCTTTTCGCTATTGACTCATCACGTCCTTGATCCTTCCTCTACCCCGTCGTATTCCAGCACATCTCCTTCTAAACTCCAGTGCGTGCTACCTTTGCATGACATGATTTTTCTTCGCGGCCTTCTGCATCGCTCTCTCTCTCTTCTCTCTCTCTTCTCTCTCTCTCTCTTAAGCAGTTAACTCCACTGCCGGCCTCACCCTCAACAATCGAATTGGAAACTTCCGCTCTTTTTCTCTGACCGTAAAGTATCTTTAAGCCTACTTGTACTATCCAAGCTAGAATGAAGCGTTTGCCTCTTGTCTTGGTTGTATCTTGAACCCTCGTTAGTTTTCTATATTCCCCATAGCTGTTCCACTCACCAGTTTTCATGTTGTTTATCTCAGGAATCAGGCGGCCGCGTAAAACGATCATTCAATCATTGCGTACGCTCTCGTATGTAGTATCCTAACTTCTAGCATCTGACACATCTTCTTTGATTGTTTATGACACCCGGATCACCTCCTTTCTTATTATAGTCTTTATGTTCGCTTAACTTTACTGTGTCACTAGCTAAAGTTGTTCTGGCTGCCTCAAATTCAACCACCAACGCCAATACTTCATTCACGGTTTTAGCTCTAGTATTGGTTCTTAAATGGACATTCAGATAGTCGTTCTTGAAAATAACTGATAACGTCCACTCTTAGTCCGTTCAACACATCTGCAGGTGCATTGCCTTAAACTTGTCGCACCAGTTTCGTTACTTCTCTTCCAAGGCCTGGCAGGCTTTCCCCGCATAATTGCCTCTTGCTTTGGAGTTGAATGATCCATAATTTTCAACATGTGATTTGCCCGTACTCATAAGTCCTTTTCGTTGTGGATACAGTTTGCAAGACATTTGCAGCGTTGCCACGAAGAGTCATTGTGCTTCACTGCCGCTTGAAACTGCCCTTTAAATTCTCAAATGGGATTTCGCCGTCGAATGCTGGAGGCTTTAACATTCCTCTTGAAGTTCCAGCATCTGATTCGGTCGAAAACGTTTAGCTGATCATCTTGAACAGTTTGCGATGTTTGTGTTTCGAATAGGGACTCCACTTTCTTAAATTTGTTTTCAAACTCCTTGAACTGGTTGTCGACTATCACCTCTAGAGACTTTATTTCTTTCTTAGCTGTTTAATTTGAATATCTTGGGTGTGTTGAATTTGGTTGAGTTTCTGGTCTTTGGGCGTTCAACATGGATTCGTACTCGATTTGGCAAGTAAAACACTCAACATTTTAAGTTACAAGCTTTACTTTTTATCAACTTTAATTTATGCAGCAATTCACTCGTATATAGGCTCACTAATTCTGTTTTACTATTGAATTTATCTGTTCACTCCTTTTATGGTATTGTTTACTATTCATTTTTTGAGTTGCACTGTTCATTGGGCAAATGACAACTATCCCAGTGTCCAAAAATGCTCGCGCTTATATACTTGTCTATCGCTGCTTGGCGATGCATGTGTTTTTTAATTGTAAATCACATGCATGTAGTTGTATTCACGAGCATTCGACGCCATCAATTCCTCTAACTTGATGATTAACGCCGTCGTTAATTCTAATATTTTTCATGATGACTGTCGCCGCCGTTTACGATTGTTTTTGTTATCTCCATATTCACATGAACTTGGAATGGCCATTCCAAAATACAATTTTCAATCACAATATTAAAGAGGAAGAAATACTTGATCCGAGACAACAACATTGAGTTGAAGAATAATAATCGCTTAATAAAATGTTAGTCTTCCTCTAGGTTCGAACTTGGGTTGATAACTTGGTGATGGAAACCTTAACCACCCAACCACCAAGTGATATATCTCTGCAGAGTAGAATTCGTAACAATATTTAATTTAAACGGAACAGTTTTCTGATGCTCTTGTAACACCGAAATATTAATTATGACTTACCAATTACCAGCATCTATTGTTGAATTAACTCAGCATTTTGGTTTACTACTCAAATACTCAAGTTTACTATCAACATTTTTAACAGTATCTATTGCGAATTTAACTCCGTACATTGGTTTATCCAAATTCCCAAATTGAGCGTTACCAAATTTTAATTAAAACGGGCATGCTACACTGAATAATTAGAAATAACACAACGCCTGAAAAGTTCCTGGTCTAACAAATAAAACTCAACATAATTTACTTCTTGAGCTATAAAATCAGTCCAACGCCTCTCTAACATTTCGATGCCTTTTTGTAGAACGATTTATCTTTGTCTTCAAAATAAGCTTCAGTTTCGGCAATCACTTCTTCATTGAAGCCAAATATCTTTCCCTGGAGCTTTTTTTGAGTTCTGCAAACAAGTAATAACCGCTGGGAGCAAAATCTAGCGAACACGGTGGATGCGGAAGCAATTTGTGCAATTTTGTCATTGTGGCGATCGACCAGAGCGTGGTGCATCTTCGGTGGTTATACGACCACATTTATATTCAGGATACCAGTTAATGATGGTTGATTTTCTTGGTGCAGAGTCCGGATCACACTTGTCTAGCCACTGCTTTGCTTGAACGGTATATTTTCCCATCGAAAAGTAGTGTTTAATCAACACACGAAATTCTTTTTTTGCTTTTTTTTTTAAATTAACAAAAGTAGCGTCACTAAAACAACTATACCTTGTAAATTAATGATCGGAATGTAGTGAAATTCTGCCACATATCGTTTAAAGGTTGGTAGAATTTAAAAATTATATGGGTTTTAAATTTGTGGCACCATCTATATGTCAGACTTGGAACTTTACAAGCGATATAATATACGTTCGCTAGATCAACATGTTTTGTTGCACGGGGAACTCTGTAGCTGAAGTTGTGTGATTTTTTAACAAACATATGGACGTGCAACATCATACACAATTGTTTTCAATATTTCATTAAGCAAGCCGAACATTTTATTCGTATTAACTAACTAATTATAGGCCAAATGAAGATTTCAATATATTCTAATAAACACTTACACTTACAACAAATGAAACTAAACGCTTGAGAAATTAATGTTTGTGTTGCATGCGCGTCTTTACATATAACAAAAATCTTATGTGTGATGTTTTATCAACTCCACTTATGCGCAGTCCTATAAAATAATCGTTTTTAACGGTTTTAAGAAACTTGCAGACTTGACTAATTATTGGGTTCAGCTTAATCGATGGCATACACTAGTTTTTGATTTTTTTGAATTGGAGTTCTGGTTGGCCTTGAAATTTTTTAAAACCAATTAAAACAAAATTTGGCTTTTACAAAATTTGCTTGATGGAGGTGCCAGCCTGGAGGCGATCATTTTATTGTGGTTTCCTCCTCTAGATTTATTAAAATATTTGTCATACGAATTCAATTTAACGCAAATTCGATTCAAGGTAGTTTGGAAATAATTTGGAATCAACCCAATTACTCATTAATTTTATAAAGGGTTGTATGTAGACAAAAAATGGGTTTTTTATTCCATTGGAAAATAAAAATTAATTTATTTGCACTATGCGTATAAAATTTAAATATTTTTTTTTAATTAAATTCATTATACGAAGGCGGATTAATCGAAACCACAATCCAAATACGAATACCCAAAATCCCACCAATTTCATGTTTTTCCAATATTTTATTCCCTTCATACTGTCACATCACCCTTTTCAACTTCCAGTGTATCTATAGGAAAATTATAGGCGCAATCCCCAAAATTGAAAATAAAAAGTTCAAAAAAGCAAAATCAAAAACTTTTTTTGTTTATGGATGTAAATATATGTGCCGTTTGCGTGTTTGTGTAAGTGTAATATTTTATTTCAATTTTTTTGGGCAACGATAATATAATCACAGTGCTTTTTAAAGGATTCGCATGTTATAATACGTACGAGTACATACGTGCTTTCAGTAAATTTGGGTGTTATGTAGGTATGTGTTTTCATGTTCTCGTACACACTTGAACAAAATATCGTGTGTAAAGTGATTTTAATAGAAGTATAGTACATGGGAAATATAAGCGATCCTATATCCTGTCTGTATATTTTTATTTGATTGGTAAAAACGTACTTGTGCTTCATTATTTGTTATTGCAATTTTGAACCAAATCGTTTTTGCCTTACAATGTAAACACTCGTGGTATATGTATGTATAATAAATGGCAGGCAATATAATATTCACATCAAAATTACATATGTAGGATACATAGATATGTGAAAAATCAAAATAAAACATTTATCAAACAAAAAAAAAAAAACTTTGCGCTTAGATTGATTGCAATGATAACTCTCTTTGTCATGTAAATTAAGTTCATTATATGCTGTGTTGTGGATTACACGTAGCTGTGGGCTTTTTCCGAACAAGGCGATAAATAATGGAAATATATATGGGGGTTTTCATAATTTTTTATTATTCAAAAATTTCTCTTTGTATTTGCAACAACAACGTCGAGATTCTGTAGAATTATTATGATTCCATATTTTATGTATATTCGTGCACTGTCATTAGACGTTAGACATTCTGTCGACAATTAATATTTTTTTAACAAAAATTTTCCGATACATTTTATGACACAGGAAACTAATTTTTCATGAAAATGTTTTTATACATAAAACCTACTCATACGTAGGCTCTACGTTTTTACAAATATTTGCCATCGACGAATAATGATTCAAAATCAATATTAGTTAATTATTAGATTTATGCGGTTTTTTGGCGATAAAAATTTATTTGTGTACCAAATTAATGTAAGCGGGAAATCAAATAACTTTCCGAGTTTATTGATTCTATAAATGAGTTTTGTAGAAAGCAAATTTATAATTGGGTTACACATAAATAAAAAAATGTATGTATTTAAACAGTTTACTTAAGGATATTGCAACATTTTTATTGATATAGCATATAACAATACCAAATACATGTTTATTCATAAACCACTGCTAAATAAATATTTCTGAACAAATATTTTGGTAATGTTTGGTACGATATTTATGAACAGTTACCATTAGGAAGCAAATTCTTCAATTTGTAAATTTTTACTTAGAAAAATATCATTCCATTAATTTGTGTAAGAAACTGCAACAGGGAAACTTTTGAATTTCAAAATGTAACTTTGCATACCAATTAGTGCTCACGGGAAAAGATTAGTGATAGTCCAGGAGCCGAAAAACGGGAAAACACAATTTCAAATTTCGCATGAAAAACGAAACAAATAATACCCGATATCTAGAAAAAATCAGAAAAAATTTAAGCCTAATTTTAAAACTTCCTAAAGGCGGCTAATCTGATGAAATTTGCACTTATCATAGAAATATGATTTTCATAAATTTTCATTCATAAATCGAGGAAAACCAAACTAGCCCCTAAAAGATACTTTAATAGTCAAACAAAACACAGAGATATATCGTTCAATAATATTTGTATTGAACAACAAATTAAAAAATAGAAATAAAATGTTCTAAAATCTAAGTCATAAGCAATTCAGGTGGCATATTCCTGTCAGGTATGCCATTGTCATCAGAAAAATGTAGAGGCTGAATTTGTGCTAATTCAGAATTGACTTAATTCCACGAAACAACAACAACCGGTGAATGGATCCTTTTCTGACAAAAAATGTTCTACAAACAATTGAAGTTGGCACTTCTGATTGCATATTCCTGCCAGGTAAGTCCATTGCCATCAGAAAAATATAGTGGCTGAATTTGTGCTAATCCTGAATAGGCCAAATCCCATTGAACAACAACGATCGAATGAACAATTCTCTGGCAAAAAGAGTTCTTGAAACCAATGAAGTTGGCATTTCTGGGTTAGCATGTTCCTATCAGGTATGTTCATTGCCATCAGAAAAATATAGTGGTGGAATTTGTGCTAATCAATATTTTTAGGATAGCTGATAATGGAATTGGGCCAATTCTCGATTAACACAAATTCAACCACTATATTTTTCGGATGGCAATTACCATATATACTTGATAGGAAATGCAATCCCAGATATGCCAACTTCATTGGTTTCTAGAACACTTTCGCTCAGAAAATTGTTCATTCAACGGTCGTTGTTGTTCAATGGAATTGGGCCAATTCAGGATTAGCATAAATTCAGCCACTATATTTTTCTGATGGCAATGGACTTACCTGACAGGAATATGCTATCTGAATTGCTTATGACTTGGATTTTAGAACATTTTATTTCTATTGTTTAATTTGTTGTTCCACACAAATATTATTGAACGCTATACCACTGTGTTTTGTTTGACTATTAAAGTATCTTTTAGGGGCTAGTTTGATTTTCCTCGATTTATGAATGAAAATCATATTTCTATGATAAGCACAAATTTTATATTAGCCGCCTTTAGGAAGTTTCAAAATTGGACTTAAATCATTTATGATTTTTTCTAGAAATAGGTTTTTATTTGTTTCGTCTTTCAGGCGAAATTTGAAATTTTATTTTCCCGTATTTTCGGCCCCTGGACTAGCACTTATTGTTTTCCGTGTGCACTAATTAGCACAAACTGGGCTTAATCGGTATGCAAAGTTTCATTTTGAAATTCGAAAGTTTCCCTGCTGCAGTTACCCACACCATAAATTTTGAAATATTTCGAAGAGAATAAGTACAAGTATCCGTTTGGCAAACATAATGAACATAATAAACTTTGAACACGTTATGGTTTAATCAAGAATGTAGTTGGCACTCTCAAAAGTTTAAAAAAATTGTTGGTTATGCGCGTAAACACGCTTTTGAAGTTAGACCCAAACTAGTCCTAAACCAACAAAAACAAACGAAAGTATGATTGGTTTGTTAAAAATATAATAAAGATGACATTTAGGCGAAATATTGAAAAATTTTATCCAATTCAATTAATTCTTCATATAAAAAACATTTTTCGAATAGGCTTAGTTAAATAAATACTTTAATAAACTGAGCAATAGTAAGAATTTAGGATTTTCTTAAGAAATTGAATATCTCGAGAATTAATATGTTTAGCACCTAGTTCTGTATGATTTTCTGAAAGGTGTTGGCCACGTGAATCTTATTCGCTTTTTAAATGGTTTGAAAGTCCTAACCTTAACCTCAATTCTCGAGATATTCAATTTCTTAAGAAACGCCTAAATAACATCCTTAAATGTTACCTAGAACGCCTATTGTTAATTCGCCTAAATGTCGTTGTTATGATTTGATTTGAACGTGGTACCGTTCAGCTGTAACAGTTTGGCGAGGCTCCAGAAGCTCGTAGTAAATGACTCCTTCCCAATCCCACCAGACACACAGTAACACTTTCTTGTAACCCATGGTTTTCTGCGTTTAGGGTTATCGTACAAAATCCACTATTCATCATCCGTAATGATTTTGTGCAAAAAATTCTTTTGTACCGAGAAAGCAAATTCACGCAGATGTCAGCTCTTCGGTTTTTGTTTTCTTCGGCCAGTTTATGAAAAACCCATTTTCCTTCCATCTGTATTTTTCCCATTACATGTAATCGAAGTGATATTGCTTGTTGAGTAACTCGTAACTGTTCTGCAATTTTTTTTAGTTTGACACGGATTTTCATACAGTAAAACTTTAAGTTCTTCGTCTTCAAATTGTTTTACTGCACCTCCAGGTGGATCGTCCTCAAGACTAAAATTGCCGTCACGAAATCTTGCAAACCACTTTGTTACTCTTTAATGACTCACAGAAGGTTCGCTCAGACTGCGGTTCAATTCATGACTTATTTTGTGGAGACTGACTTAGTTGAAAGTCTACAAAAAGCCTCTTGTCGGTTAGACTTATGGTAGGTATCCAATAAGTCTATTCGACAGCATACTTATTATAGACTTTCAAATGACTCAGTAAACAGTCAGTGAACATTCTGTGTGTCATTCAAGAAGAAAAAGTGGTTTACTAGATTTCATGTGGACAATTTTAGTCTTGAGGGCGATCAACATCCAGGTGGAGTAAAACAATTTGAAGACGAAGAACTTCATAGTCGTAGTATTTCATAGTCTATCTTCCAAAGGAGATCGGCGAATAAAGTTTCCCCACTTTTCTTGATCAATAGTTTATCTGGGCTACTCGGAACGTTGTTCCATCTTTCGTTACCGTTTTGCTAGAATGATTGGTTTTCGACAGTCTCCTTAAAACTATAGTGTTGTCCTTCTAGGATTTCTGCTAAATTTATTTAAATTTATTAGGAAATAAGCTATTTCTTTTAATAGGCACTGTTAAATTATTTTCGATAATTTCTGGCCACGATTATCTGCTTATGTTAGCGTATATATTAGTTTAGGAATTTCGTTCCAAAACCACTTGCGAACTTTTAACTATACCAATGTTATTTTTCGCGTATGATTAAAACCAATAGCTCTCTCTCTCTCTCTCTCTATTTTTCTTACTAAGCGTCTTAATAGAGATCCTTGAGTTCTTAAAATTTTGTTCAATACATTAATTCTACATGATGGACTTTGTTATTAAGTTTTTTCGCAATAACTATTATTCCCGCCAAGTAGCTCAACGAAATCAGGATCTCGACCGCTGGAACTTATTTACACAATACTCAAACTCTTCATTACCATACTCATGTTAGATTCGCTTAGGCATTAACTATGCTGATAAAACCTCCCGCTGCAAGTACTGTCCAACGATCAAATTCAATTTCAATGTTGAATGTGATGTCAGAACTGAAAGGTGACCCGATGAATATACACCTCGAAAAGCACAGTAGCGACGAAAGTCTTAAAATGAGCAATAAACGTAATGTACATATGATACAATTTGGCATCGATCGGTATATTACTGAAAAACGGGAATGGAATAGCCTAAAAACGGAAAAACCACTAACACGTAAGAAATCAAGCAAAATACCGCTAAAAACTATTTCATTGAAATGGATACGGAAGAGTGCAAAACTGTAAATACAAATATTCAAGAACAAGCTAACCAAAAATACAAGCCACCTACAATCTATTTGCTTGCAACCAATACACACAAGGAGCTGCAAGAACTTAAATCAAGCGTGCTAACGAATGGAAAAACATTTCCCGTAACAAATTTACTACGTGGCAAAATACACGAAGTAAAAATTCAAACACATGAGGTCAGCGGCTAGAGATTGAAGTCTTCAAAGGGCCTTCCTGTCGTTATTAAAAGCATCGATGTCCATGTTGAAATAACCGAAATCAAGGTTGCGCTTATTGAAGATGGATTTAAGCTACAGAATGTATATAGGATCATGACCCGCTTGAAACAACCACAACAATGGTCAAAGTTGAACTGGGTCATCCGAAAGTATTTTGAAAAAGGGAAAAATTCTTCCAATATATAAAGCATAACTGTTGAAGAGCCAAAGAAAAGAGCCGGGCCAATCCAGTGTTTAAACTGCTAAGAATATGGTCATTCAAGGACTTATTGCAAGTTGATGTCAGTGTGCGTTGTATACATTGACTACATCAAACCAAAAGTTGTCCAAAACTAAAGAACTCTTCAACTGTAAATAAATGCAGCAATTGCGGCGAAAACCACACTGCAAACTACCGAGGATGCCCAGTCTACAGAAATATTATTCACTTGTCACGTCACAGGCGGCAGTATAAATCTGCACCAGGTGCACCAAAAAACCAACCTACCAACCTAGCGTTTTCCACGGTGAATTCTGAAATGCTGAACCTACCCTTAATAATTGCATGCAACTGATGATGCAGATAATATCAACAATGCAAAATTGACCCTGGGTCAACGTTTTATGGTCACCGACAACTTTAATGCTAAACATACCTACTGGGGTTCAAGATTGACTACTCCAAGAGAACATCAATTAATGAATGTTATTCATAAAAACCACTACGATGTTGCATCGTGTGGTCATCCAACTTATTGGCCTACTGATCGTCGAAAAATCATTGACGTTCTCGATTTTGCAGTCACAAGTAACATAAACCGAAAGTAATCCAGACTAAGCCACCTTAAGAATTATCTTCTGACCACTCTCCGTTCTTACTATATTACCGGGCCGACCAAAAGTCATCTTCTACAAACAACCATCTAAGGAACACCTTCACCCACTGGTTGAAATTCAAGATGTACACCAGTTAGCATATCGACCTGGCGTTTACACTGCAGATGGCTAACAATATAAACATTGCGATGGAGAACTTTTGTGATTTACTGGTCATCGGAGCTATTTCAGCCTCTAAAGAGCAACCATACAGGACACATTATATATAACATCCGCTGAAACAGAAAAAATGTTAACAGAGAAACGTCGCTTAAGACGCATCTGGGAAATTAATCGATCACCAGATCCAAAAAACAATTTTAACCAGGCGAAAAAAAAACGGCAAAGCCTACTACAAAAAAACACAAGTTGGGTTATATGCAAAACTGTCTTAAGGAATTATCTCCCCATTCGGCCACAAACTATTTCATCTCCCTAACGGCGAGTGGGCTGAAAGTGACAAGGGAAAAGTTAAAGCCTTCACTGATCACCTAGAAAGTGTATTCAAACAGAAAATGTAGCAATCAAACCTGAGAGGAAATTCAAGATAAAGAAACCACTAATAAAGTTTATTATTGTATATCAAATTCAATTAAAGAAAGAACCTGGGTATGATCGAATTACAGGTGAAATGCTTGAATGCTTGGGCGACTGGCTCAAATAATCAATTCTGAATTGTCAACTATAAAACTGATCCCGAAGCCTGACAAGGATCCTACCAAAGTCTGGTCATACAGAGCAATAAGCCTACTATCAGAGTTGGCCGCGTACATTACACGGTGTAGGTTACACGGTTATTTACAAGTAATTTACATGTAAATTACAAAAGCTTATTTTTTACATTATAAAAAGTAAATAATGACATTTTTATGACAAGCGCGCTATCTCTTATATAATTTAATAATTATTAAATTAAAAATTGACTGTGAAATGATGAAAATAAAAAATAAAATTTAATATGTCAAAAAATTTGAGGTTATGAGGTTAAGAAAGCTACTTGTGTTTCATAATATCGTTTTGATAAAACTCCTTAGTACTATACGTTTGGTAATATCTAATCTGTATTTGAAATTTGATACATTCCAGATTCTTTTGTTCTATTCTTTTATTCTAGGTGATACAAATAAAACTCTAGATAAGCAATCAAATAATCCAAATCGAATAATATTTGAACCCGTAATTTACTAGTGAAAAAAAAATAAATTTGTTACGATTGTTGACACAAGATCTTTTTGGGAATACTTCATCCTGGACAATACCGGGTGACTAACACGAAGTGTTACCAACTTCAGACTGTCATTGCTGTCAAACCAGTGATGACAGAGCGCTAATTTACACTAATGACAGTTCATTCCATTGTTTACAAGCGTACAAAAGTATTTTAGTGGGAAATATTCAGAAAAAAAGTTATCCGCATTGAAATTCAAGCGTAATAGTGTGATTCCTCTATATTTGGCTGGAAAACCACAGCCACAGATTGTTAACCAGTTAAAACATCTGCATGTGAATAAAATGTTTGTGTATCGCACCATAAATCGTTATAACGATACTGGCAGCATTGCAAAACGTCATGGTGGTGGTGAAGGCCAAATTGGATAGGGATCCGCGCCGTTGCGGCAGAAACATGGCTCGTGAGGCGAACATTTCGCTCGAACGGATGCAGCACATATTGAAAGATCATCTTGGACTAAAGGCCTTAAAACTCCATAAAACGCATGGTCTCACCGATGCTAAAAAAAAGTTAGAGTGGATAGAGCAAAGGAGTTGTTACGCTTGCACGAAAGTGGCGATTTGCCGAATTTGGTTTTCTCCAATGAGCCACCGCTCGTTACTGAGCAATATGTGAACAAGCAAAACGACCGGATTTACTACTATTCTACTGAAAATTTGGACCAATGGATTGCCACTCGCAACTCCAAATGGTGATGGTTTGGGCCGCCGTAACGGCCGAAAGACGTTCACCGCTCGTTTTTATGGACCGTGGCATCAAGGTTAATGCTCAAATTTATCGGGATCATGTGTTGGAGGGAGCGTTGAAGCCTTGGGCACAAGAACATTTCGACCGCAGAACCTGGAAATTTTAACAGGACTCGGTGCCGAGTCATAAAGCGCTCGTCAATCAAGATTGGCTGAGAAACAACGTTCCGCGGTTTATTTCCACTTCCCAATGGCCACCAAAGTCACCGGATGTAAATACGCTAGATTTCTCGGTTTGGGGTATTATGAAGAGCAAGGTTGGGACAAAAAAATACCAAAGTGTTGATCATCTCAAGCAAGCGCTTCGCCGGGAATAGGCCAAAATACCGCTGAGCCACTTTCGTGCTGCATGCAATAGCTTTGTCGGCCGTTTGAAGGCCCAATCGCGGCTAAGGGTAGCCAAATCGCAAACTGCTAATGGAATTCGAAAATTTAAATATTTGTGAACATTTTTTACTTTGATTCAATAATATTCATCAAAAAATAAAAATTCTGTGCCGTTTTGTTTTGGCAACACTTCGTCGGCAACTTAAGTCATTGTAATCCAAATCATTAGTAGCCGTATCTACAGGGTGGCTGAGACCAAGTGTAACCAAATGAAAACGCTGTAATTTTTTTAATTTTGATTATTTTTTATTGAAATTTCGTAGAATATGTTGAAAACATATTACATTTTATGAAAAACATGTTACTGCTCGATACGACCTCCTTTGGCTCTGATTATTTGATTCAGTCTTCCATAGAAAGCATTGCATGCTGACCGAACATGAGCTTGCGGAATTTTATTCCATTCTCGAACAAGAGCTGACTTCAATGCATCAACACTTTCGTATTTTTTAGTGGACACCTTACTCTCCAAAATGGACCATATGGAGAAATCCATGGGATTCAAGTCTGGTGAATATGGTTGCCATTCTTTCGACGAAATCAGCCGCGGAACGCAATTTTGTAAAAATCGCTGTGTTGCTCGAGCTTTGTGTGACGGTGCCGAGTCAGGTTGGAATGTCCAACGGTTCGTACCAAAGTGTTTACGTGCCCAAGGTAGCAAAGCATCGTTTAGGATCTTTTGGCGGTACACCTCTTGGTTTACCTTGACTCCATGTTTGATGAAAACCAGAGGAGTGCATCCATCTGCAGTCACTGCAGCCCAAACCATAACATAAGTTGGTGATTGCTTGCGCATGGCAACTCTTGTGTCCAAATTATCGTTGGACTTGTGCTCTAACCAAACACGATCATTTTGTTTATTCACATACTGTTGAATGGTGAAAATTTTCTCAGCAGAAAAGACAATTTTTGGAATCTCATCACGTTCGGCCAAGGCCTTCAATGCTCATGTTCTTTCAAGCCTAACTTTTTTTTTGTGCCTCCGTAAGATCTTGAACTTTTTGTATCTTGTGGGGCTTCACTTCAAGTGAGTTCATTTTTCAATATGGTTTGAATGCTATATCGTGGAACATGTAGACGTGCGGCTAATTGATTGGCACTTTGACGAGGATTTCGTTGGATTCGTTTCTTCACATTTCGTATCATTTCTTTTGATGTTGCTGTCTTTTTAGGACCGCCTCTGTTGCGTTTAGCGATGCTACCAGTTTCGTTGTATCGAGTTATGGTTCGATACACAAACATTTTATTCACATTCAAATGCTGGAGCTGACGAACTATTGCTGTTTGTGAATTTCCACCCATATACAGTGCAATTACACTATTACGTTTGAATTCCATTAAAAATTTTTTATGAAGATATTAATTTAGAACAATTATTTGTTGACCACGTGTACACAACTAACCAAACTTCAATCTGTCAAAAAATTGACGCGCGAAAATGACAACTACACAAATGACAGCAGCGTGAAGTCAGTAACATTTGGTCTCAGTCACCCTGTATAATCATTAAAATATTAATGCCTAATTGGTGTGTCCGTCTACAGTAAATAAATGGCAATGCTAATTGGCCAAGCTGCGCGATAATTGATGCTGATCGATGGGGGACATGATGAGTTGGAAAAGATTCATTTTTTTGACATAGAAAAAAGCAAAATAATTTTTAGTTGCGATCAAGATTTCTTCCCTAATTAACAAGTGTGAAATATTAAAACGGTTAAGATAAAATTAATACAGTTGAAAGTTGTGGACAATAAACTCGAAAGTATTCGAAAAAACAATTATCGAAAATATTAAACCGGAACTACGAAATATGTATCACCCCTAATCTTCAATTTGATTTCAGAGCCGAACACGGAATCATTGAGCAAGTGCACCGAGTAGCTACAGAAATAAGGTGAGCATACAAAGAAAAAAAATACTGCTCCGCCGTCTTCTTAGTTGTTGCCCAAGCATTCGATAAAGTTTGGCACGAGGGTCTGCTTATCTGAGGTCGAATTAAAGAAGTCGTATTTGACAAATCGCAGATATTATGTGAAATACAATACCTCTAAATCGGCGAGAAAAACTTTCTGGCTGGAGTACCACAAGGCAGTGTCCTTGGTCAAGCGTTATATTTAATTTTCACTTCAGATCTACCAATTTCCTCGCAAAATATGACGTCTACTTTCGCAGATGATGCTCTGCAACAAAATATCTATGGCATCAAAATCTGGCTAAATAATTGGAAGATAAATGTCAATGAAGGGAAATCGACCCACGTAACATTCACATTAAATAAGCTTACTTGTCCCGCCTCCGTCTGTAGTATGACGGAATACAAATCTCTCAAACAAATAGAGCAAAATGTTTAGGCATCCATCTAGACCGACGGTTAACTTGCAAAAATGAAATGAATGAAATGAAACGAGACCATATCAAATTAAAAATTGAAAAAATGCCCTGGCTGATGGGGAAATATTCAACCGCATTAACCTAGAATACAAACTTCTAATGTATAACACAATGATTAAACCAATTTGGTCGTATCGGTGTGGCAATCAACCTCAAATTCGAATATTGACATTGTCCAACGAACACACAAAAATTCTGAGAATGATTACAGGAGCACTCTGGTTCGAAAAAAGCAAAAATATACATAAGGGCCTTAGTATCCTAACCGATCAGCTATGCAGGGAAATTATCATCTCGTCCGAATTTGCTTGCGCGAAACCTAAAAGGTATACCTACGTCTTCACGATTAAAGAAGAAAACGATGGCTGTGACAACATATAAGAAGAAGATTCTGCTCCAAGCAAAGTTAACGTTTGTTGTAAGTGTAGCATGTATCAAAGTCACATTTTAAAACATTTCATGTCGAGTAGATATTTCGTTAAGCTTTGATAAATAATAATTGTTGCTATATGTTATACCGCGTCAATTGAAACGATATGCCATGAATGCCAATTTGCATAGTTAATATTAAAATGATGCCAAAAATATTTGCATTCTCGTTAAATATTTTTGGCTGTAACCTCGACAACATAAATACAAAACAACAAAACGGACGATTTGTAAAACATTGCATATACCATGCTTCCACAGTGTTATATTGGTAACAATCAAAATTAAATTTCCCATTTTGTTTAAATATACAGAGGAGCGGATCGATAGGGAATTTAAAAGAAGCATCAGACTATTTCTAAAATTGAAAGCTTATAATAAAATTATTACAGCTGCTCGAAAGGGTTACGGTCGCCGTACAGTGCTTGCCCCCTAACCCCGTCACTGAATATGCAAACATATATGGCACATGCCTTATAATATTTACTGGAATTTGCTTTCACATTGTTGTTGCCCTTGATTTTTCTTGCCAACCAACAACCACCCACTCAACCCAACGCTTCTATATAATCTACTCATCTATTTTTTGTTTTCATTTTTCGTGATCTGTTATTCTACTCGGTGTATCGCTTTACATCTAATTTTCCATCAGCCAGTTATTTTAACATACAGCACAGCAAAACTAAAATCATTTTCATTTTAATAGAACAATGGTAATAGTAACGCGAACGCGAATAATCATAACAACAAAAGCACAAACTATCCGAACATGGAATAAAGTAATGATAATAACAATATTGTTAGCAGAAAAAACTGTAATCAAAATAAAATTTGACAGCAAATTTTTGCAATTTTCGTGTGACAATTTTCTTATTTATATTCCTGAAAGTCGTCCTGTTTTTCCTACATTCTCACTATACGAGTGCATAGATTTTATTTTCATTCGAACGATTTGCGTTTCACTAATCCTTATTGCTCGTACTCTCGCCAAAGATGTAAATAAATGCTTACTATAATTTAGCTATTTCAATGTTCTCGTTTGAGAATCAACCAAAATTGGTTCCCCTCTGCGCACACATTTTCAAAATTTTCCCTACTGTCATATGGAAAAAGCTTAATGTTAAAACAAACTGAAAACTTTTCTCCCAGGATATAATATAGGATATTGTGTGGAAACATAATTCACTGTGGATTACCGATTGATGATTGTTGAGAAACAATGCGGGGAACAAGAAAGAAGAGAGCAATTATATAGAAATTGACTAGGGTCGTGCTACTTCAGAATGAATCTTGGTTGCGCAGTTTTAATGCGCACAAAAATGATTTAATTATGATGAACAGATGAATTCGACTTCCCCGCTAATATTTTTGATGAACACCTCAAAATATTTTATAATTGATGTTGTGTCACCATGGTCAAGGAACCATTCTCGCTTCACAATTTAAACCACAAATTTTAACTCAGTAATAAATTTAATTATTTCTAATTAAATAAAACAAAATTTATGTAGAATATTAATTACAAAACTTGTCCCAGTAAACAAAAAATTAATTTTCGAATTTCGAAAAATACATCTATATAAATATTAGTTCTAAACAAAGATCCCCCCTCCCCCCCTAAAACCGAAACTCTCAAAAAATGTTAAAGATGTTCAAAAAAACAACAAATCCAAGTCGTCACAAAATTAAAAACTCAAGATAAATTAGTTTCACGATTTACTATCCCCTACAACCAACACGAAGTTTAATCGAAAACCGACAGATTTAAATCGTCTTTAAATAATTTAAAAACATAAACTAGCTCTTTCGGCCAGCATACCAACTTGAAACTTGAAACGCAGCTGAGTAATGGTGCCAATATATTGATTGTGATTTAAATTCGGAACAATTATAGGTCCATTTGGCGAAAATTTAAAAGTCATTCCCTGATGGCTGGACCATGTCCGTGCCACACATGATTTGTAGAGAATGAAATTCTAAGAATTTCTCCCATATAACACTTTGCTGTACGGCTTATAATAAAAAGGTTATGGCAAGATGTTTAATCGAAAACCAGCCGTTTCGAGTCTTGTCAAAATCCAATAGGCTAGAAAAATTAGTTTTAAGATTAACCAGCTCTTCCGGACATCATATCAACTTGAAACTTCGAACGCAGCTGAGTAATGGTGCCAATATATTGATTGTGATTTAAATTCGGAACAATTATAGGTCCGTTCGACGAAAATTGAAAAGTCATTCCCTGATGGCTGGACCATGTCCGTGCCCACACATGATTTGTGGAGAATGAAATTCTACGAATTTCTCCCATAAAACACTTTGCTGTACGGCTTATAATAAAAAGGTTATGGCAAGATGTTTATTCGAAAACCAGCCGTTTCGAGTCTTGTCAAAATCCAATAGGCTAGAAAAATTTGTTTTAAGATTAACCAGCTCTTCCGGCCATCATATCAACTTGAAACTTGGAACGCAGCTGAGTAATGGTGCCAATATATTGATTGTGATTTAAATTCGGAACAATTATAGGTCCGTTCGGCGAAAATTGAAAAGTCATTCCCTGATGGCTGGACCATGTCCTTGCCCACACATGATTTGTGGAGAATGAAATTCTAAGAATTTCTCCCATATAACACTTTGCTGTACGGCTTATAATAAAAAGGTTATGGCAAGATGTTTAATCGAAAACCAGCCGTTTCGAGTCTTGTCAAAATCCAATAGGCTAGAAAAATTAGTTTTAAGATTAACCAGCTCTTCCGGACATCATATCAACTTGAAACTTGGAACGCAGCTGAGTAATGGTGCCAATATATTGATTGTGATTTAAATTCGGAACAATTATAGGTCCGTTCGGCGACAATTGAAAAGTCATTCCCTGATGGCTGGACCATGTCCTTGCCCACACATGATTTGTGGAGAATGAAATTCTAAGAATTTCTCCCATATAACACTTTGCTGTACGGCTTATAATAAAAAGGTTATGGCAAGATGTTTAATCGAAAACCAGCCGTTTCGAGTCTTGTCAAAATCCAATAGGCTAGAAAAATTAGTTTTAAGATTAACCAGCTCTTCCGGACATCATATCAACTTGAAACTTCGAACGCAGCTGAGTAATGGTGCCAATATATTGATTGTGATTTAAATTCGGAACAATTATAGGTCCGTTCGGCGAAAATTGAAAAGTCATTCCCTGATGGCTGGACCATGTCCTTGCCCACACATGATTTGTGGAGAATGAAATTCTAAGAATTTCTCCCATATAACACTTTGCTGTACGGCTTATAATAAAAAGGTTATGGCAAGATGTTTAATCGAAAACCAGCCGTTTCGAGTCTTGTCAAAATCCAATAGGCCAGAAAAATTAGTTTTAAGATTAACCAGCTCTTCCGGACATCATATCAACTTGAAACTTGGAACGCAGCTGAGTAATGGTGCCAATATATTGATTGTGATTTAAATTCGGAACAATTATAGGTCCGTTCGGCGACAATTGAAAAGTCATTCCCTGATGGCTGGACCATGTCCTTGCTCACACATGATTTGTGGAGAATGAAATTCTAAGAATTTCTCCCATATAACACTTTGCTGTACGGCTTATAATAAAAAGGTTATGGCAAGATGTTTAATCGAAAACCAGCCGTTTCGAGTCTTGTCAAAATCCAATAGGCTAGAAAAATTAGTTTTAAGATTAACCAGCTCTTCCGGACATCATATCAACTTGAAACGTGGAACGCAGCTGAGTAATGGTGCCAATATATTGATTGTGATTTAAATTCGGAACAATTATAGGTCCGTTCGGCGACAATTGAAAAGTCATTCCCTGATGGCTGGACCATGTCCTTGCCCACACATGATTTGTGGAGAATGAAATTCTAAGAATTTCTCCCATATAACACTTTGCTGTACGGCTTATAATAAAAAGGTTATGGCAAGATGTTTAATCGAAAACCAGCCGTTTCGAGTCTTGTCAAAATCCAATAGGCTAGAAAAATTAGTTTTAAGATTAACCAGCTCTTCCGGACATCATATCAACTTGAAACGTGGAACGCAGCTGAGTAATGGTGCCAATATATTGATTGTGATTTAAATTCGGAACAATTATAGGTCCGTTCGGCGAAAATTGAAAAATCATTCCCTGATGGCTGGACCATGTCCGCGCCCACACATGATTTGTAGAGATTGAAATTCTAAGAATTTCTTCCATATAACACTTTGCTGTACGGCTTATAATAAAAAGGTTATGGCAAGATGTTTAATCGAAAACCAGCCGTTTCGAGTCTTGTCAAAATCCAATAGGCTAGAAAAATTAGTTTTAAGATTAACCAGCTCTTCCGGACATCATATCAACTTGAAACTTCGAACGCAGCTGAGTAATGGTTCCAATATATTGATTGTGATTTAAATTCGGAACAATTATAGGTCCGTTCGACGAAAATTGAAAAGTCATTCCCTGATGGCTGGACCATGTCCGTGCCCACACATGATTTGTGGAGAATGAAATTCTACGAATTTCTCCCATATAACACTTTACTGTACGGCTTATAATAAAAAGGTTATGGCAAGATGTTTAATCGAAGACCAGCCGTTTCGAGTCTTGTCAAAATCCAATAGGCTAGAAAAATTAGTTTTAAGATTAACCAGCTCTTCCGGCCATCATATCAACTTGAAACTTCGAACGCAGCTGAGTAATGGTGCCAATATATTGATTGTGATTTAAATTCGGAACAATTATAGGTCCGTTCGGCGAAAATTGAAAAGTCATTCCCTGATGGCTGGACCATGTCCTTGCCCACACATGATTTGTGGAGAATGAAATTCTAAGAATTTCTCCCATATAACACTTTGCTGTACGGCTTATAATAAAAAGGTTATGGCAAGATGTTTAATCGAAAACCAGCCGTTTCGAGTCTTGTCAAAATCCAATAGGCTAGAAAAATTAGTTTTAAGATTAACCAGCTCTTCCGGACATCATATCAACTTGAAACTTGGAACGCAGCTGAGTAATGGTGCCAATATATTGATTGTGATTTAAATTCGGAACAATTATAGGTCCGTTCGGCGACAATTGAAAAGTCATTCCCTGATGGCTGGACCATGTCCTTGCCCACACATGATTTGTGGAGAATGAAATTCTAAGAATTTCTCCCATATAACACTTTGCTGTACGGCTTATAATAAAAAGGTTATGGCAAGATGTTTAATCGAAAACCAGCCGTTTCGAGTCTTGTCAAAATCCAATAGGCTAGAAAAATTAGTTTTAAGATTAACCAGCTCTTCCGGACATCATATCAACTTGAAACGTGGAACGCAGCTGAGTAATGGTGTCAATATATTGATTGTGATTTAAATTCGGAACAATTATAGGTCCGTTCGGCGAAAATTGAAAAGTCATTCCCTGATGGCTGGACCATGTCCTTGCCCACACATGATTTGTGGAGAATGAAATTCTAAGAATTTCTCCCATATAACACTTTGCTGTACGGCTTATAATAAAAAGGTTATGGCAAGATGTTTAATCGAAAACCAGCCGTTTCGAGTCTTGTCAAAATCCAATAGGCCAGAAAAATTAGTTTTAAGATTAACCAGCTCTTCCGGACATCATATCAACTTGAAACTTGGAACGCAGCTGAGTAATGGTGCCAATATATTGATTGTGATTTAAATTCGGAACAATTATAGGTCCGTTCGGCGACAATTGAAAAGTCATTCCCTGATGGCTGGACCATGTCCTTGCCCACACATGATTTGTGGAGAATGAAATTCTAAGAATTTCTCCCATATAACACTTTGCTGTACGGCTTATAATAAAAAGGTTATGGCAAGATGTTTAATCGAAAACCAGCCGTTTCGAGTCTTGTCAAAATCCAATAGGCCAGAAAAATTAGTTTTAAGATTAACCAGCTCTTCCGGACATCATATCAACTTGAAACTTGGAACGCAGCTGAGTAATGGTGCCAATATATTGATTGTGATTTAAATTCGGAACAATTATAGGTCCGTTCGGCGACAATTGAAAAGTCATTCCCTGATGGCTGGACCATGTCCTTGCCCACACATGATTTGTGGAGAATGAAATTCTAAGAATTTCTCCCATATAACACTTTGCTGTACGGCTTATAATAAAAAGGTTATGGCAAGATGTTTAATCGAAAACCAGCCGTTTCGAGTCTTGTCAAAATCCAATAGGCCAGAAAAATTAGTTTTAAGATTAACCAGCTCTTCCGGACATCATATCAACTTGAAACTTGGAACGCAGCTGAGTAATGGTGCCAATATATTGATTGTGATTTAAATTCGGAACAATTATAGGTCCGTTCGGCGACAATTGAAAAGTCATTCCCTGATGGCTGGACCATGTCCTTGCTCACACATGATTTGTGGAGAATGAAATTCTAAGAATTTCTCCCAGATAACACTTTGCTGTACGGCTTATAATAAAAAGGTTATGGCAAGATGTTTAATCGAAAACCAGCCGTTTCGAGTCTTGTCAAAATCCAATAGGCTAGAAAAATTAGTTTTAAGATTAACCAGCTCTTCCGGACATCATATCAACTTGAAACTTCGAACGCAGCTGAGTAATGGTTCCAATATATTGATTGTGATTTAAATTCGGAACAATTATAGGTCCGTTCGACGAAAATTGAAAAGTCATTCCCTGATGGCTGGACCATGTCCGTGCCCACACATGATTTGTGGAGAATGAAATTCTAAGAATTTCTCCCATATAACACTTTACTGTACGGCTTATAATAAAAAGGTTATGGCAAGATGTTTAATCGAAGACCAGCCGTTTCGAGTCTTGTCAAAATCCAATAGGCTAGAAAAATTAGTTTTAAGATTAACCAGCTCTTCCGGCCATCATATCAACTTGAAACTTCGAACGCAGCTGAGTAATGGTGCCAATATATTGATTGTGATTTAAATTCGGAACAATTATAGGTCCGTTCGGCGAAAATTGAAAAGTCATTCCCTGATGGCTGGACCATGTCCTTGCCCACACATGATTTGTGGAGAATGAAATTCTAAGAATTTCTCCCATATAACACTTTGCTGTACGGCTTATAATAAAAAGGTTATGGCAAGATGTTTAATCGAAAACCAGCCGTTTCGAGTCTTGTCAAAATCCAATAGGCTAGAAAAATTAGTTTTAAGATTAACCAGCTCTTCCGGACATCATATCAACTTGAAACTTGGAACGCAGCTGAGTAATGGTGCCAATATATTGATTGTGATTTAAATTCGGAACAATTATAGGTCCGTTCGGCGACAATTGAAAAGTCATTCCCTGATGGCTGGACCATGTCCTTGCCCACACATGATTTGTGGAGAATGAAATTCTAAGAATTTCTCCCATATAACACTTTGCTGTACGGCTTATAATAAAAAGGTTATGGCAAGATGTTTATTCGAAAACCAGCCGTTTCGAGTCTTGTCAAAATCCAATAGGCTAGAAAAATTAGTTTTAAGATTAACCAGCTCTTCCGGACATCATATCAACTTGAAACGTGGAACGCAGCTGAGTAATGGTGCCAATATATTGATTGTGATTTAAATTCGGAACAATTATAGGTCCGTTCGGCGAAAATTGAAAAATCATTCCCTGATGGCTGGACCATGTCCTTGCCCACACATGATTTGTGGAGAATGAAATTCTAAGAATTTCTCCCATATAACACTTTGCTGTACGGCTTATAATAAAAAGGTTATGGCAAGATGTTTAATCGAAAACCAGCCGTTTCGAGTCTTGTCAAAATCCAATAGGCCAGAAAAATTAGTTTTAAGATTAACCAGCTCTTCCGGACATCATATCAACTTGAAACTTGGAACGCAGCTGAGTAATGGTGCCAATATATTGATTGTGATTTAAATTCGGAACAATTATAGGTCCGTTCGGCGACAATTGAAAAGTCATTCCCTGATGGCTGGACCATGTCCTTGCCCACACATGATTTGTGGAGAATGAAATTCTAAGAATTTCTCCCATATAACACTTTGCTGTACGGCTTATAATAAAAAGGTTATGGCAAGATGTTTAATCGAAAACCAGCCGTTTCGAGTCTTGTCAAAATCCAATAGGCTAGAAAAATTAGTTTTAAGATTAACCAGCTCTTCCGGACATCATATCAACTTGAAACTTCGAACGCAGCTGAGTAATGGTTCCAATATATTGATTGTGATTTAAATTCGGAACAATTATAGGTCCGTTCGACGAAAATTGAAAAGTCATTCCCTGATGGCTGGATCATGTCCGTGCTCACACATGATTTGTGGAGAATGAAATTCTAAGAATTTCTCCCATATAACACTTTGCTGTACGGCTTATAATAAAAAGGTTATGGCAAGATGTTTATTCGAAAACCAGCCGTTTCGAGTCTTGTCAAAATCCAATAGGCTAGAAAAATTAGTTTTAAGATTAACCAGCTCTTCCGGCCATCATATCAACTTGAAACTTGGAACGCAGCTGAGTAATGGTGCCAATATATTGATTGTGATTTAAATTCGGAACAATTATAGGTCCATTCGGCGAAAATTGAAAAATCATTCCCTGATGGCTGGACCATGTCCGCGCCCACACATGATTTGTAGAGATTGAAATTCTAAGAATTTCTTCCATATAACACTTTGCTGTACGGCTTATAATAAAAAGGTTATGGCAAGATGTTTAATCGAAAACCAGCCGTTTCGAGTCTTGTCAAAATCCAATAGGCTAGAAAAATTAGTTTTAAGATTAACCAGCTCTTCCGGACATCATATCAACTTGAAACTTCGAACGCAGCTGAGTAATGGTTCCAATATATTGATTGTGATTTAAATTCGGAACAATTATAGGTCCGTTCGACGAAAATTGAAAAGTCATTCCCTGATGGCTGGACCATGTCCGTGCCCACACATGATTTGTGGAGAATGAAATTCTACGAATTTCTCCCATATAACACTTTACTGTACGGCTTATAATAAAAAGGTTATGGCAAGATGTTTAATCGAAGACCAGCCGTTTCGAGTCTTGTCAAAATCCAATAGGCTAGAAAAATTAGTTTTAAGATTAACCAGCTCTTCCGGCCATCATATCAACTTGAAACTTCGAACGCAGCTGAGTAATGGTGCCAATATATTGATTGTGATTTAAATTCGGAACAATTATAGGTCCGTTCGGCGAAAATTGAAAAGTCATTCCCTGATGGCTGGACCATGTCCTTGCCCACACATGATTTGTGGAGAATGAAATTCTAAGAATTTCTCCCATATAACACTTTGCTGTACGGCTTATAATAAAAAGGTTATGGCAAGATGTTTAATCGAAAACCAGCCGTTTCGAGTCTTGTCAAAATCCAATAGGCTAGAAAAATTAGTTTTAAGATTAACCAGCTCTTCCGGACATCATATCAACTTGAAACTTCGAACGCAGCTGGGTAATGGTGCCAATATATTGATTGTGATTTAAATTCGGAACAATTATAGGTCCGTTCGGCGAAAATTGAAAAGTCATTCCCTGATGGCTGGACCATGTCCGTGCTCACACATGATTTGTAGAGATTGAAATTCTAAGAATTTCTCCCAGATAACACTTTGCTGTACGGCTTATAATAAAATGGTTATGGCAAGATGTTTAATCGAAAACCAGCTGTTTCGAGTCTTGTCAAAATCCAATAGGCTAGAAAAATTAGTTTTAAGGTTAACCAGCTCTTCCGGCCATCATATCAACTTGAAACTTGGAACGCAGCTGAGTAATGGTGCCAATATATTGATTGTGATTTAAATTCGGAACAATTATAGGTCCATTCGGCGAAAATTGGAAAGTCATTCTGTGATGACTGGACCATGTCCGTGCTCATACAGATGCAGTATAAATCCTTCTGCATATAAATGTAAGTTAGTGTGCTGTCGGCGGTGTGACGGCAATCGGCATATGTCACGCAGTATCGTGCTTTTTATTTCAGTTAATATACTAAACTATTATACTTTATTTATACCATTTCTGAATTAATGTGTTTACATGTAGATAGTACGAGTACACTTCAAAAATGGGTGTTTTTCAAAAATCGACTCATTAAAGACTAATCGTCTTATTACTCGGCCTATAGTCGTTCAAGTCATTATACCGACTTAGTTGTGACGTAATAGCAAATAGCGAAACGTAATTTTTATTATATGAAAGTTAACTTTTTTCTTGCAATGTTGATTACTAATACTACTCGTGGATTTCAATATAAAAGCTTCATGCATTGCATTCAGTCAAGACACAATTTTGAAGACATTTACTTTTATGGAAACGTTCTTATTCAAATAATTTTACTGGCGGAGTGACTTATTTGAATAAGTAGGTGTCTACAAATAATTCGGTGTTTACAAAAACGCCTTAGAAATATTTTCAATTAGCATGGCGTCTGAAAATATTAATGGGAAGCACAATTTAAAATAAAATTTTTAGCGGTTGCTAAACTGACATGAGCACGCGGTAAGTCATTAAGCATCGTCCCGTTTGCTTAATCCTTCAAAGGTAAATAAACAAGACTATGATGGGTAAAGACCCAAAGGTGAAGGGACCAGAAAATATTTCGGCAGTATTGACAACTTTTCAACCAATTTTAAACCGTTAACAGTGAGTATCTCATTCGTTGATCAATATAATAAACTTTACTCTTACATTGTTTACGGCCACAAAACTTATGTCATCTAACTTCGTTTTAGGGAAATTTTAAATTTATTAATTACTCTAACGCATAGTCACTGTTTTTGCAACTAGCCTGCACTAAATACAGGAATTTAATTAATGAGAAAATTCACAAATCCTTTCAAATTAAAAAATAAATCTCTAAACGTAGAAGCTGTTCTTTCAAAAATTTTTTGAACCAAAGTAAAACGGCTTTATGTGAAATTTCAAACTGTTAATGTAACATAATTTGTGTAGAATATAATTTATCGCTACCCAAATATTAACTGGTATTTTATTCAGATATCGATCCCCACCAAACAATATTTGAATATACAGTTGAACTGTTCTTTGCACATAATTTTGTTGTTTAAAAATCTTTCTCGTTCTTGATATGGCAAATTACCCCACTACAAAGTATTTTTCCTGTCCCCACCAAACCAAAATTCTTAACTGTAAGACTATATTGACATAATTAGACATAAAATATAATATAAGCGTCTCGCTCGTTAGAAAACACGTAAGCCCCCACTACAAAATAGGACCAAATTTATTATGTTAACTAGTTTACCTCCTATACATTATAGAGGGAAATCGTTATACGTTATAAATGTGTATAACGATATCCTTCTAACCGAATAGTATAGATTTAGTAGTGGGAGGCGAATTTTCTGCCCAAAAGAAAAACACGAATTTCACTTAATATTAGAATTGCCGTAGGGCTAAACAGTGCCGCATGATATTAGTAAAAATGAGTGGGGATAAAATTATGTTAAAATAAAAATTTTAGAGTGGGGATTATATTGAATGCAACATACATTTGGGGTATATATTTCATCCGTTCTAAATTTGATGTATTTTATAGTGGGGATAACATAAAGTCTACACATTCTTACCAGTTAACCGAATCTACTATAATTTTATCATCGACATACTACAGCATTCAAATCATGTAATGCGACATGCAACAGATTATGTTTCCTGTTTATTACATTTCAGCAGTGTTGTGCCGTATTGTCTACACCGCGTAGATAATTAATATTCTACACGTGTAGACAACGTATGTAGAAAATTAAGAAAATGGCGTTGGCAATGTAGAGAATGTAAACAGCAATTACCAAAATTTTGTTGTTTCTTTGTAATTCAAGCCATTTCAAGATGAAGTTCATTCTTTCTTCACATTGAAAAATTTGTGCTACGGTTACAATGCGAAATCGTGAAATGTGCAAAGTTAAATTTTTTTTAAATCATTTACATGATAAAAAAATCGATTGTAAATAGGGCATATGCTGAAAAGGTTAAATGGTGGAAGAAATGTGCAGGAACTAGCTGCATACTCTTGGAAGTTGTGTCGGCCGAGCAAGAATACAGTTGACTAGACAACGCTATAACCTTCCATGGAAATTTGTCATACACCACTGAACAAAGCACAACAGATTTGACAACATTTAACAACATGGCTGCTGTAACCTAACAAATTTCGAGCGTCCCTATTGAACGACTATACGCAATAAACTGGTAAATTTTGAGGCAAATATAATGACCATACGAGTACGAGCTTCGAGTTCATAATCCTAATACATGGCAAGATAGGACCGAAGGCTCACTTGATATTTTAAATAATTTATCTCCAAATTAGGAGCACAGGGAGTCTACTGGGCTGGACCATCAAACTCTATTTGGTTCCATTGCTTCGATTTAGAGTTAGAGCTGGTCGTCCGATTCTTCTCTCTTGTGGGTTCCTTTTCAGAGACCTGCTTTTCATTTAATTCTGCGATTTTCACAATGTGGGCAATTCACCTCGAGAAGCTCAATATTTGTTATTTTGTTGGACCAGAAGTACCTCAGCATTCTCTTAAGGCATTTATATAAACATCTGTACAGCAACACTGATTTCACATACGAATTAAACATTTTTAGTTTGTTGTAAGAGGGTTAACGGTTAACGCAGAAGGTTAACGCCCTACGAGCTCCAGAAATATGCTAAAGATCACATCCAAGCTACAACTATTTGTTTGGACGAATGGTCTGGGAAATTTGTAATATCGGCTGTTTACTGTCCACCGAAACATGCAATTAAAAAACAGCAATTTATCGACTACTTTAATCAGTTGGGAATCAAATTTCTAGCAGGAGGTGATTACAACGCTAAACATGTGCAATGGGGTTCGAGGTTGACGTCACCCAAGGGCAAGCAACTCTACGAAGCAATAAACGAGAAAAACCTAGATTATTTATCATCTGGGCATCCCACTTATTGGCCTACCGATAGAAAGAAAATTCCTGATTTAATAGATTTCTGTGTAATACGAGGAATAGCACGCACCAATGCTCAAGTCGTTGACTGTTATGATTTATCATCAGATCACTCACCAATAAACGTAACACTAAGTACGCAAGCATTAAAAACTGAACCACCCCAACGTTTAACAAACAAACTAACGAAATGGGTTCTGTATAGAAACATATTAGACGTAACTTGTCATCTGGATGTCCCACTGCAAACACCAGAAGATATCGATGCCGCGATAGCAAACTTAAGACAAATAATGGAAATGGCTGCAAAAAAAGCTACTCCGGAGTACAAAAATTCGGAAAAAATAGTAAGCTTTCAAGTAACATTCAAAAGTTATTGGCAGATTAGCGGGCGACTCGGCGGCTATGGCAGCTGCACCAATCTCCTTTTCATAAATGGAAATAAAATAGAGCTATTAAAGCTCACAGCAACAGAGAAAACAGATTACTCACTGTGGAAGGCAGCAATAAATTTAAAAAGGCCAGAGCTATCGAACCCACCGGTAAGGAAACCAGATGGTCATTGGGCCAGAAGTGATTTAGAAAAGGCTATCGCTTTCTCTAACCATCTACAAAAAGTGTTCACTCCAAACGAAAAAAATAATGACTGCGTACTACCACAGTTTACGAGGGACGAGTCGAACCCAAATCCAGTAAAATTTAAATGAAATGCGTCTAAATGGTTATCAAAAATAGTATAAATCCTAAGAAAGCGCAGGCCACGATCTAATAACTGGAAAAATGATCAAATAATTACCCGATAGATGCATAAAATATATAACATATATTTTTAATGCGATTATGAGATGTGGATACTTTCCACATGGAAAATATCTCAAATTATCATGATTCCTAAGCCAGGTAAAGACGAAACCCAAGTCTCGTCGTACAGGCTAATAAGTCTACTTCCGATAATTTCAAAGCTCTTTGAAAGATGCTACTAAAAGAATTAATACCTATATTAACTGTAGGTCGCATTATACCAGATCACCAATTTGGATTTAGAGAGCAGCACGGCACAAAAGAACAGGTGCACAGAATTGTAAACACAATTAAGCTCTCCTTAGAAGAAAAGAAATATTGCTCGGCAGTTTTCTTGGATATTGCGCAAGCTTTCTACAAAGTATGGCATGAAGGATGAAATTACAAAATTAAAACTCTTCTGCCTAGACAATTTCATGCAATTCTTGAAAACTACTTAGCCCAAAGGATGTTCCAGGTGAAAAAAAGTACGGCCACTTCTGATTTAACCAAGATAAAGGCAGGAGTACCGCAAGGTAGTGTATCGGGACTTGTGCTATACTTGTTGTTCACGCAGCTGACTTACCAATAACTGAAAACATAATCACTTCAACTTTTGCTGATGACACAGCTATATTGTTTTCACACAAAAATCCTCAAACAGCATCGAGAGAATTACAAGAACATCTGCACAAAATAGAAGATTGGTTAAAAACTTGGCGGATAAGGACGAATGAATGTAAATCAACACATGTAACATTCACCCTGAATAAACGCACATGTCCGGCAGTAAAATTAAACAATATCACAATTCCTCAACAAACAAACGTCAAATATCTCGGTCTTCATCTCGATAGAAGATTGACATGGAAAAAGCACATTGAAACAAAACGTAATCAACTAAAAATAAAATTTTCTAAAATGTACTGGTTGATCGGAAGAAAATCGAAACTCTCTCTAGACTGCAAGGTTCTACTATACAAAGCGATCCTAATCCCCATATGGACATATGGTATCCAACTATGGGGCTCAACTAGTGCCTCAAATATAGAAATTGTACAAAGAACGCAAGCAAAGATACTTCGTAGCATTACAAATGCGCCCTGGTATATTCGAAACAGCAACATCCATAGATACTTAGGAATTAAAATGGTTAAAGAGACAATGAAATCATGCAGTCTAAAATACCATCTGAAACTGGAATCACACTCTAACGAATTAGCTAGAGAACTACTAAGGCAACCGAAATACAAACGGCTTCGCAGAGCAGATCCTCTAGATTTAATCAACTGAAATATTTAATAATTAGACGCATGTTGACCTACCACACTTAAATTAAGTAATTAATAATTTAAAAATAATAATGCATACTAATATTAAGTACTAACATAAAATTATATAGTTTTTAAGAATTTCACACTTCTTGTTAGTTTCGTATAACGAAAGATTCAAGAATAAAGCCTTTGGCAATAGTTAAAAAAAAGAAAAATTTGTTGTTTGCGGGATAGGACAGATGTGTTCCAGACTTTGTGTAACATGTTCATTGCTGTTCTGGCTTTGTTGATTTGTTTCTTTATAGCTTCATCTGTGCCACCCGTTTTCGCTAAAGTACAACCAACGTATACTTTTTCATTGGTGTATTTAACCTCATCGTCTGGTTTTCCTGATATTTATTTTGAGGCCTATTTCTTTTGCTAGATCTGAGTAGGTGGAGTGGTGTCACCTTTCTTGAGAATCGTTATTATTTCCACAAATAACATTTGTTTATTATTATTGTACACACATTGATTGCTTCTGTATTCTTGGTACCCGATACGAGTGTGTTGGTAGCCGTTTCGATATATAGGTTTCTTAAATTTGTTTCCAATGTTGCTCTACAATGATAGCTGCTTCTTCAATGGTTTCGAAGAATGCGTCTCTTGTGCTCGGCATCTTTTAATCTGTCGGTGTTTAGTTGTTTTACAGCGACTTTAGTTTTGAATTATTATATTTTACCGGTTGGTGGTCGCTGTAAATGTCTACACCACTCGTTGCCCTGACATCTTGTAATGGCTTGAGAAATTTCTTGTTGGCCATTACGTGATCTATTTGGTTCGTTATTCTACACTTCAGGTGACGCCTATACGTGTATATTTTCGTGTAGAAATTTACTGCCTTGGAATCGTTCACCATTATTATTAAGCACGGAGTCTATATTACTTGTTTACCCATATGGTTTTATATGTTCCAATTTTTGTGTTGAAATCTCCTTCTTGTATTATTTTGATCATTTCCTTGTGTGCCCTTGCTAAGTTAGGCAGTTTTTGTTGAAATAAAACGCATTAAAATCAATTTAATAATCAAAAATTGTATTACAGACAAGTTCGGTTTATGACATTTCATGTTTGAAAATAGTTTATTTTAAATGCTGTCCGCGACTGACTCTTAGATGATCCATTCTATTGGTCCAATTTTCGAGCATTTCGGCAGATATTTCGTTAATTACGCGTATTATGTTCGCTTGTAATGCAGGAATCGATTGTGGTTTATCGATATAAACAAGTGATTTCAGATACCTCAATAAAAAGTAATCTAACGGCGTTAGATCACAAGATCTTGGAAGCCAATTCATGGGTCCGTTTCTGTTCCAACGCCCATAAACCAAATCGTTGGCGCAAAGGAAGGCCAACCGGCTTCAATTCTTGAACATGTATTTTGTATGCCTTCAAACCAAAATCTCTCTTCAAAGTACGCCACAATGTGCCATACGAGAGACCCAGAGCTTGAGAACGGCGACCAATTGATTGATTGCGATCTTCACGTACACTTTCAGCTACAGCAACAATATTCACAAAAGATCGACTTGTATGCACTCTATAGTCGGTTTATGAATATCCAATAACGATAAAGTGGTTCGAAATTTATTGATTGCTTCGCGAATAGTGCGTTCAGTTGGACGATTGTGAACACCATAAAATGGTCGAAGAGCACGAAAACAATTTTTCACTGAACACTGATTTTTGAAAAAAAAAAATGTCCACAATTTGTAAACGTTGTTCTCGCGTCTCTTCATGGTGAAATGTCAACAAATATTGAACACAAATGTCATATTCACCACTGTTTTCTCTCACTACACTGAGGCCGAGAATTTCGTATCTATTCTTTCTCTAATTGTTGTTAAGCCTTCACGTATCTGTTGGAGTTTTGATGATTAAATTTCCGATTCGTGTCCGTCTGTGTACGATAGCCGAGTATCGGATATTTATCTTGACCAAGAAGAAGTTTTATCTATCTCGGCCACTCGCCAATTTCAAGTAAAATAACTCAAGTGGAAAAGGACCAGGAAACGCAAACGTTGTTTGATAATCAATTGGTGAATCTCTTGGACAACTCTAATCCTGAGCTCAAAAAGGATATCGCTTACATTAAAAAACCCTCACCTGTATTCTTGTTCAACAAAAGATCATTATCGCACCTAATTTTGATCAAAATACAACCAAAAACAGTAAACAATCAACAAAACTCATTTACGCTATAAGGTTTGTAGTAACCCCAACTACGTTGCTCAAAAACGGGCGTTTAAACCAAAAATGAAGTATTTGCTTCGAAAATGTTCATGACAGACGTCAAATTTGGCACAGCGAAACCATAGCCGAATTTAGCCTCGTAAAACCTTGTAAATTGAAGATATCGATTGACCAAGATTTTCAATTTCACCTATTTGTTAAATAAAAATTGAACTTTAACTGCCAAAATATAGATAAAACTCAATTTAAACTGGAAAACTGAAAGATGACGACTTCGTACAGATAAACAAAGAAAAAAGTTCAATGGAGTTATATATCGCATGATCTTGGTTATAAAACTTTTCTTTCAATATATTGATTGTTTCTTGAGATGTGTAACATGTTGCACCATCTTGTGAAAATAAGTGATCAATAATTATTTCTCGTGTATCACTCGGTTAATTAGCGTACACCATAGGATTAGCAGCACGTGTGATCTGCATATTGGTAAATAAGCGTACAGCGGTGCTTCCTTAACTTAAATCACAGGTGTTTATTACGACCCTGTAACATCTCTTGATACGCTATTTGTATATATATCGATATACTACAAAATCATCTATGTAATCCATTTCGAGTATAGCAAAGAAAACCAGAAGATAATAGCGTCTTGAAATAATATTTCTGAATCTACTGCGTTAAAAAAATTAGAATTTTTAATTACATTTGGTATCGAATATATCAAGAAATATTTTAACGTGGCCAAATAAAATGTTGATCGATAACGCCGTACCATTCTAAATTGGCGGTTATGAAAGAAATTTTCTGTACAATGCCGACTGCCATGTACATCCTTCATTACCTAAGTTCCATCCAATTCTTAAGCAAAAAGGCGGCATGCAGATTCGGCGGCCAAACGAATGGGTTCTGGGTTCAATCGAATTTCATTACCTGTTGGATTTGCAAGCTACATATAAATATTAGAGTATTTGACTGGTTTTTTCGGAAGAAAATTTGTACAGTGTGATTGATAGCTCGTACTAAACCTTCCATAAATTTGTGCTTTTACATTTTATTGCGTCGCGATGATTTTATTCATTGAAGTTTGGTGGTTCATTGAAGTCTCGAAGTAGTTTAATGAGCTTTCAATCCGTATTTGGTTTAAAAATTTAACCCTGTACAAAGCTCTAACTTATAATATAGTTCATTGGCTTTTTCGAATATTTTAAAATTGTAGTAACACCGCTAAGGTTTTTGCAAGAAATATTCATTTCTTCGTATTATTCCGCTTTCCGTGAATAACACCACATACTATATACAAAGAAGTCATCATGGCCATTTTAAAATGTAGGTTCGACTATTTTAAATATTATGAAGCCAAATGGTTCCATTAACAAAGGAATTCTGCAAAATTTGCCTATTGATAACAGAAACAATAATATACGCGGTGTAGACAATACGGCACAACGCTGACCAAAACAGACAGCTGTACAACAGACTTACACGTTTATGCTTTTCTTTTGTATTTTGTAAAGTAGTGATGTTCATTTACTCGTAGTACAACACATATGTAGATTCTTGTAATAATAGCTGTTAATATGACATTCACATATGTACTTTGTGTATAATATAATTTATCCCTACCCTAAATATTAACCGGTCTTTTATTCAGATTGATCCCCACCAAAAAAAAATTATGATATATAGTGGAACTGTTCCTTTCATGTAATTTGATATCGGTTGTAAATCCTTCTCGTTCTTGGTGCCAAGAACAAATTGCCCCACCACTAAGTATATTTTCATGTAAAAATATAATTTTCCCTACCACAGATTTTGTTTTATCCCTACTCTAAACAAATGCAGTTATTTTATTATTTTTCAGTCTAAGTAAATTTCGCCCTCCTCCCCCACCAAACCAAAATTCGTAACTGTAAAACTATATAAACAAAATTAGGCATAAAATTTAGTATATGCATCTCGCTCTGTACAAAAACAGGTTAGCCCCACTACAAAATAGGACCAAATTGTTTATGTTAAAACCCTCCTTATATTGTTATATAGAGGGAAATCAACTGCATTTGATAAATGAAAACCGAAACAACAAACTTTAATGTACATAACGATATCCTACTAACCGAAAGTTTATAGATTTAGTGGTGGGAGCAGAATTTCCCTCCCAAAAGAAAAAGACCAATTTCACTTAATATTAAAATTGTCGTAGGGCTAAACAGTGCCGCATGATATTGGCAAAAATGAGTGGGGATAAAATTATGCTAAAATATAATTTTTAGAGTGGGGATTATATTGAATACAACATACATTTGACATATATATTTCATCCGTTTTAAATTTGAAGTATTTTATAGTGGGGATAAAGTCTACACATTCTTACCACTTAACCGAATCAAATTATGTAAGATTCAGTGTCCGCCTTAAAAGAAAGGATTTCTTTAATTTTAATTTTATAAATTTATTTGAGCAAATTTGCTTGTGATGTTTTCTTGTCCAATGTCAGCAAATTTGCTTGTGTGGTAACTTTTCTAAATTTCCACTAAAGGGTGCTAAATGTTGACCCGTTATAATTACGATTCTACTCCCAGGTATGTTTTTGTGTATGCTTGCCAATAGTACCTATGTGGTAATTGCTATAAATTTTATATTAACCACAACAACCGAGAGAGGTTGGGTAAATGGTTGGCTAATTCCCAGCGTGTTAATACTTTTTATCACGATGTTCGGTTCAGATATACCAGCTAAACGTAGACTAATAAGGAAATGGCCGGATATTAAAAGTTATCATTTGTATAGTAATTGGGCTGATGATCTCGAATTTAAAATGGCTTCCATCTGTTTTATTAAAGTATTAAGCGCTTCGTAGGTCGAGTTGGCATTCCCCATCATACAGCGTATACAATATGGATTGTTTGCATAATCATAAATTCATCATCTGCCGTTTTGAATTCATTTGATGTTTAAACTATGATCTGCGAAGCATGTTGTAGAGTTCGTGTAGTTCAGTTATCTGCTACAAAATTGGTTGTTTATCCGACCACACCATCTTGCAGAGTCCTCTTGTAGCTATAATCCGACGAATTGCACCACTAAAAGAGACGGCTGTTGGGTCCGAGGCCAACTCCAAGTGAATAGCTCATGTAGTAAGGCATACAAAAATGGCTAAATATGTCTCAGTAGGAAGATTACCAGTTATACGATAATGAACAAAGGATGGTCCAACGTAATTTATCCCAGTATCGTAAAATCGTCGTACCGAATTAGTTCGTTCTGGTGACAAATCTGCCAAGAATTGTTGTGAAACCCAAGTCTCTGCGCGACAACACAGCACACACTCTCTAAATACCCTTTTTGCCAATTGTTCTCCATTTATCGGCCATTTACTTTGACGAACCGCATCGAATAGTTGGTTTGTAGAATTTGTAGATTTTGTCTGTGTAAATTTCAAACAACGAGCGCGACAACTAAACTCCAACCACCATAGATCAAAGCTCATCAACGATTGATGGAAACTTTCTCTAGAAATGAAATCAGCTGGATTAAGTTTTCTTTCTGCATCCAACCGATCACTGGAATCAGATCTTGCTTGATTATAGGAAAGACGATAAGCAACATAGTTTTTCCAACTAGCCGATGAAGACCTAATCCATTGAAGATCTATCATCGAATCCTATTTAGTTAGGTATTAGTGTGCCTACTGTAGGTCGGAGCTAGTCCACTAATTCTAAACAAATACTTAATAAACCGAGAAGTGGTAGCGTTATTTGGTTTTTAACTTCCGTTTTATTATTCAAAATTTTACAGTTTACATACTCGTATTTTCGGATAATACACTTACATGCTGTATCAGCATTTTTATACGTTTACAATTTACATATAAATACAAAAAATGTTGATGTGCCATGTAAGCACTTCCCGAAGGCCTAGTTGCTGCTGATCAGAGAATTGGCTGCGACCCTGGAAGTAGGTCGGGAAGTGGATCGAGTTGTTCCTGTGTACCTAAGATACGAGTATATGATGACTGCCAAAATCAAAAGTATTCCTATAATTGCATAAGATATTGTATAGTGATAAATGTCGTGAACGATTACTGCTATATAGTTGATGCTCTTAGATTTCCTTTGTGTTTCTCCTTTCAGCACAAGTGTCGGGTCTAGTATTAGGGTTCCCTCTCTTTCAAAGAAGTTGGTTGTTGTTTCGATTGTTCCGCTTCAATTACGCAAATTACATAAGGTAAAGTTGCATCTCCCAGCTGCTTGTATTTGAGTGATACACATTCAATGACTGATGTATGTATCACAAATGTACTCGACATTGAGGATGATACAAGTATTCAGACCATTTGAAGAGAGCCGCATATATTGATTTTCTTGTATTGCAACCAAGTTGGGACTGAAATAGCGTGGTATATGTTTTATCGAGTCGTCTGTACTAATGAAATGTTGATCTCGAAAATGACCGTTGCTTCAATTTTAAGGGTTTTGAAAGTGGCTGTTTTATAGATGGCGACTGTATCCTGTATGGCATAGCCTGATTTAGTTTTAAGTAAAAGATGATTTGCTTGATCTGTACCTGAAGTTGATGTGGAATTATGATCAACGGATCGAAGATGCCTTGGTGGAATTCTGTGATGGTGCTGATTATAGCGTTTTGAAAGTTTTGCAGTTTCTTTATTACCATGCTGGCCGTAAATTCTTCTATGCTTTCCCCGTAACTTTTTCCTTCCCTTTTGCGAGTGATTTTGTTCCCGTTTTTGTTTTGTTCATTTAATTCTGCGTAAAGTGAGTTTATCTGTGATCTGCATTTAAACTCTTCACTTTATTGAAATGGAAATAGTAGGGAATGGATTTCAACCTAACCTAACTTACCTGAGATTTCCTCTAATCCATGCCACTGTTATCATTGAATCCGTCGAAATAATGTTTTAATATAAGGATGATTAATTTGGATGTTACCGGTGCGGCCTTTGTTTCAGCGGTGACAAGAATTAATTTGCTTTGGTTGAAATATAGGATTTATAGTGAATTGCTATTGCATATGCGGCTTCCAATGCATCGTAAAACCCGTGCAATTCGCTTGAAACTTTATTTTTCATACAACTAGGTGCGAAACTAAATTTCCAGTTTTTTTTAAATAAAAAATGGAAAATTTCAATAGAAATATAAAAAAAGGTTTATTCAATGTATTGTCCTTCGCTATCTACACATTGTTGCCATCTCTCTGGTAATACATGAATACCACAACGATAAAACAACGCGTCCTTGCGCCAAAATCTTCCATACATCTTCCATCATGCGCCATCGACCGTAACAAGTAATAATCCGAGCTGGCCAGGTCTGGCGAATAAGGGGGGTGCAGTAGCAGATCCCATCTCCCGATGGGAGTGCGATGGAATGGAGCATTGTCGTGCTGCAATATCACTCGTTCGTGTCTCGTGCTCCATTCTGGGCGTTTTTCGAGCAATATATAGTTCAGATTGATGATTTGTGGTCGGTAGCTTTGCCCAGTGACAGTTTCGCCCTGTTTCAGCAGCTCATAAAGGGTCTTTCAAAAGTCGCGCCTAGAGGTTTTTTAAAATAAAACAAGGAAATACTTAGTTTTTTTCTGGTGTTTTTATTTTTTGTAAAAGTATCGCTTTTAAAAACTGTATGAAAAAATTGGCATCATTTAAACATCCACCAGGTGCACGTCTACAGACTTCTATACGAAAATCAAAATTTTTAAGAACTTGCTCACAATTACCGCATTAAGTTCATCAATTTCGGTCCGAATGTTGTTTTTCAGCTGTGCAATTGTTGTTGGTTTATTCACATAAACTTTGCTTTTCAATTGAAACCCTAAAGAAAGTAATCTAATGGCGTTAAATCGCATGATATAGATGGACAGTATATGTCAGCATTACGTGAAATTAATCGACCTGGAAAATTAGATTGTAATATCTGGTTGTTTTCACGTGTTATGTGACCCGTAGCTTCATCCTGTTGTTGTAAGGATGCAAATGCGAATCCTTAGTAAAATTCACCAATCAGTCGATGGATGAATGCCTATTTCCTGAGAACGTCGTGATAACGATGTTGAAGGTTCATCCGCGACACTTTGGGCCACAGCAACGACGTTCTCACTAGAACGTCCACTTTTTGGTCCGACACACCTTACCTTTTTTGATCCTCGACAGAACCAGTCTCTTGAAATTTTTTCACTTATCTTAGAATTGTTGACCCATCTGGACGATTATTTACACGTTCAAAAAAATCACGAATTTTACATAATAAGTTTGAATAACTTTAATGCGTTCCTCTAGCGTGTAAGTACTCATCGTTAAAATTGTACATCTGTCTAGTTCACAAATGTCAAAGATGACGTCAAAATAGGTCGCGTTTAGAAATAATTTACTACTGACATCTAGGTGTGACTTTTGATAGAGTACGCACGATTCCTTTCTGGTCCCACCAAACGCAGAGCATTGTCTTCTTTCTGAAGCGATTTGGCCGTGCCGTCAATGTTGATGCTTCGCCAGGTAAAAGCAACAACATTTTGCGTTTGGGATTCTTAAAACGATCAATCTCTCATCTCTCGTAACAATTCTCTCGTAACTCACCGCTCTCTCTCTCTCTCTCTTTCTCTCTCTCTGTCTCTTGGATTATTATTTTGCGAGGATATTGTTGGTTTGTAATTATTTGACATTATTGTTTTATAACAAAATGTCTAACAAAAAGTCAACGAAATATAATTATAAAAAAAAAGAAATTTTATTTCTGTATTTACATTAAAAAATGCTTTAAATAAATTAGACGTTCCAGGTGAAAGCTTAACCAGGGCAGATAATCTAACAATGAAAATGGTTTACGATAATTTTAGTGTGCGAAATACATTAAAAAATTGTACAAGCGTATGTTTAATTTGGCGAAAAAAATGTATCAGGTAAATTGGCAATGTGAACAAACCAGCATGCAAATTTGGCATGAAATTACGAATTTCAAACGAGAAAACTCAATTCAATCTGATTTTTCTCATTTTGATTATAATGACGAGTTAAATCCTGATTTATTGTTCAGTTATGCAACGGAAGATTTACTCAGAGCAGTTGCACCTACAAGCCACGATATTAATGCGGAAAAAGAAACACAGTTTGCCGACATTACAATGTTGGAATGCTTAATTGAAATGGGAAGTCCTTGTATGAGATTCATGTCTAAAAAAAATCCTAAAAATATTACGGTTTACGAATATTGCAGACTAGTTCCAGAGAGATTAAACAAAATGTATGCATTGAAATATTTCCATCGGAAAAGCTTGTACGAGTCATAAAAGTGATCAGAAAGTTTATCGCCAAATCCGTGGAATTAATCGAGACAACATAAAAAAGTAAAAAAAATGCAATAAAAAGGGCTACCTATCATAACGTTCAACTATATTTAGTCGAAAAACCGATCTGCAACTTTTTAAAGTAGGAAATACGCAATTATTTGTTCCGTTCATATAGCAATTCGCAAAATTAAATAGGAATTGTTGAAAAACACAATCTTGTTCGTGATTGCGATATAATCGATGTCTGCCAAATGAACATTGTTGACCAATCAACATTAGAATTGCTTAAAAAACATAATGTTAAAGCAGTTTATTTTGATGTAACTGGTAAAGCACTAAGGCATCCAGTTTGCCATCCGTATCACACTTACAACCGCATACTTTACTACGCTTGTGTAGCCAACATTAACGGGCAGTTAATTCCGACAGCAGAATTGATTTTTTTCTTGTCATGATTAGTACCCGAATAAAGAGGTGTCCTGACGATTTGAAAGAACAGGCATCAAAAGAATTTAAACCAACATTTTTTGTCACTGATTGGTCGTGGGCACTGATTAAATATATTCTTCTAATTAGTTTCCATGGAATGGCAATATCAGAATGTAGTGACTATACTTTCGATATCCTTAATTCGAATTATAAAGTGGCTACTTTTACTAAAGCGGGTACTTTCATATGTTAAAATAAAAATGGTTAAATGCAAATAGGGTATCTAGAAACGTAATATTAGATATATTTTGCGAAATCAACTAATCATTGTAGTTCATATTATGGACGGATTACCACACAAGTCAGCAATAATAATGTTGATTTAAATGTATAATGCCGAATTTGTACGTTTTACTTTAAAAATTTATATGGCGTTTCTACCTTTGTGGGGTGTTTGTTTTACTAGGAAAATTGGTGTTTCAGTAAGGCGGATCTCAAACGCAAATGCGGAAAGCTGGTTCTCGTTCATAAAAAATCACTATACACACCACCAGTCTTTACGATTTTGTTCAAGTGTTTTGAGAGAAAAAACAGAAAACAAACAATTAAATAACAACCTCAACAATTAAATATGAAAATCCATTACAAGACATTGAAGATCCGGATAATGATTATCATGAAGAAAACTGGAACAAAAAAAGACTTTAATTAACTATTACTAATACTTGTGCATTCGATGCAACGACCCAAATTTGTTTAAGCTTATTTGTGGATTCTGAATGTTTTAAAGGGTTCTTTCAAAAATCTACGAACCGTTTTTTTCAAATTTATATCCGAAACTAATAATTATTCCGCCGACTCTTTTTTTTATAAAGAATTAAATAATTTGTTATTAGATATTTATAAAGACAGCCCAGTTTGTCATTTCCATTAACAGAAATACGTAACTGTGTACAAAATAAACATTCCGCAGTCTTAAGAGATTGAGCTATTAATTTCAGGAGTTCAAGATGTCCAAAATGTGGAGACGAGAGAAAAACAGATTACTTTAGCAACTTTTGAATAATTGTTGCAGATGTCCAACAGCCAAACAATAATAGTTACGAGTATAATATAAAAATAAGTGAAATAAGTAGTTCTATTTATTTGGGTAGCGACGATTTTTTTACAAGGAATAATTCCTTATCAAAAGTTTGGAAATAACAATAACCCTGGTCATTTTCGACCTTTCATAAATAAACATTATTCAAACTAGAGCCTGAACCAGGGCATTACATACACGAAACTTATGAATACTAGAAGTGAAGTAAGACATTTTTAAATATTGAATTGTACTTTGGAGCATTCTGATTATCAAAGTTGGCCATCAAGTGAGATCGAGTATTTTCAATTTCAATTTTCATTTAAATTCAATAAATTACGAATAGAAATATATACAAACAACTCATGCTAAAAATAGGTCGGAAATGGCCCAAAACGCGACTCGACTCGTTCAAATCGACTTCTAACTGATGAACACAGACAATTTCCTTTACTTGTAAATTCGATAAAAAATTCCCAGAGGGTCGCATCGACATCACTAAAAATTATTAAAAGTATCCCCAAAATGCCGGTATAACCAGAACTGCGCATAAATCTCCAGAAATATGTGTTAATGGTTATCAAACAAACACAAGACTTTTAATAATTTTATTTTGTTGTAAATTCGATAAAAAATTCCCCGAGGGTCGCATTGTTATACCGCAACTAAATATTCTCGAAAGTATCGGAAATGTAGATTTGAGTAGATATCTCTAGCATGACACAAATATATAAAAATGATATAAAAAACGTATGTGCGCGCATCAGTTGAGAACGGCTGAACCGATTTGACTCAATCTTTATTTGTTGTGTTTACAATTACCAGGAGATGATTCATACGAAAGAAAATTATGAAAAAATCCACCGAAAAATCGAATATAAAGCCTTTTTTATATGAATTTAGTGTGTAGGTACATTTTGCATCTGATAGGTGGTTCAGTGGTTAAAGTTTCGGTGCATGGGCCGGGCGGTATTGGATTCGAATCCCACCAAAAGCTGCATGTTTTTTGGGCTTTGTTCGTCTCAATACAGTGGTGGCTTAGGAAAACAAAAAATTCGGAAAAACCCAAAGGAAAAAATCACAAAGAATGCACGGAGCAATTCCGAACGGAGCAATTTAGAACCGATGTTGCTATCCGTCAACCCGGCTACAAGTAATGACGTTACCACGTCTTCATCATTTCGATAATGTTGAACGATGGTACTCATCATATTCATAATTGCCCTCTTTTTTTATAGATTCAAGGTCAAATTTATCATCGAAGCGGATCATTGATGTCACCAGCAAATGAAGAATCCAAGTTCCTTCATATTTATTCCGTTGGAAATTCCGAATTAGAATTGAGTTATTGTCTTGCGCTTTTCAATGCGTCAAAACGAGAGATAATCGGAGAACTCGGATGTCTTTTTCATGAACACAATGCGCAGGTTCGTTTGTTTAAAACTGCTTTGGAGACAATGTCTTCCGATGATCACAAAATAATCATTAGAGCAGACAAAAGACCAACCGGAGGCTATGTACGTCAGTACAATGCTCCCGCACTATTGACGAAGTCGCAGTTGTGATTGTTGGTGAAAATGTGGAGTCGCGCGTTATTGTGATCAAGCGGCGTGATGACGGACGAGTGAAGCGCTTATATGGAACTCATCGGTCATATGATGCAATTCAATACCCATTGATGTTTTGTCATGGACAGGATGGCTACCACTTCCAGATAAAGATGGTCAATCGGCTGAACGGTTAGTTATAGAGCCGTCGATTGTACTTGCATTGCTATACAAATAACATACTCATTTTGCAGGTGAAGAAACGAATTAGAAGAATCGAAGAAGAAAGGAACTTGTGAAGATCGAAACGAAACGTTTAAATTTCATCCGCTTCAATCTATCAAAACTACGTTCCGAGCAGTACATTCATCTGCGTGATGCCATCATTTCAGACTGAGATGCAACCAACGTCGGTCAATTGACCGTTCCCCCAGCAACATACGTTGGTAGCCTACGGCATATGCATGAATATGCGCAGGATGCTATGACATATCTGCGGCATTACGGACGGCCACATTTCTTCATCACGTTCACATGCAATTCGAAATGGCCTGAAATTACCGGTAATATACTGCCAGGACAAACTTCCAGTGATCGCCACTACATCACCGCACGTGTGTTTAAACAACAACTCAGTGCGCTAATGGACTTCATCGTTGAGCAGATGGTTTTCGGACCGCCACATTGTTGGATGTACTCAGTCGAGTGGCAGAAGCGTGGTTTACCATATGCACACATTCTGCTGTGGTTAATTACGAAGCTGCAGTTTGAAATAACAAATGAACTTGTTTATGTGAACCAAAGTTAGGTAAAACATATTTTCAATTTTAAAAAATATTTAAACATTTTTACATATCTAAACAGATCATATGTAGAAAACTCATAATACTCAAAAATTAACCGAAATTATTGACTCAATTTGTCCAAGCTACACGGTAGTTCTTTCAATGTTGCATATGACAAAATTATGGTACAATGTATATAACTTGGTTAAAATAACCAACAATTCATGTTACTTTATTAATTTTTATTTGTTAAAACAACTAAAATCATTTGCCATAATTTTGATTATCAATTTTTTTTTATATGTGTCACTTAGCCAAGTTAAAAATAGTAAAATGAACAAGTTCACGGTTGCATATGCCAAAATATTAGTACGATAACCGTACCGTAGTTAAAATAACCAACATTTGTTATTACCTTACTAATTTTTATTTGTTAAAACAACTAAAAAGTTTAACTATGAGTTTGGTAACCATTTTTCGAGGTTACCAAGTCAAAATTAACCAAAATAATGAAATGACCAAGTCAAAAGTTGCATTTGAAAGAAAACTTGGGTTACTATCACAAAATGGACTTAAACATGCTCCTGGATATAATTATTTTTCTGAGTGTAGATGGTATGTTGTGCGCCACTTATCGCGAAGCTTGCCAACGTCTGAATTTGCAGGAAAACGACTCGTAATTCATCGCACGCATTGGAGTTGTGGAACAAATACAAGGACGAGAAAATGAACGACGAGATACGCAACGAAGCTTTGATCATGATCGAAGGCATGTGCGTGCTTATGTGCAGCAGCTATTTGTCGAAATTGGGCATGCCAGCACCAATTCGTTGGATGCGCAATGCATTTAATCGTGAATTGCAACGAGAGCAAGTGTACGATCGCGATTCAATGAGCCAAATAGTGCGAACAAATGTCCCGCTTTTGAATGCAAAAGACCGTGTACGATGAATGGATGAAGGCAGTTGACGAAGGAAACGGCGGAATATTCTTCCTCGATGCTCCCGGTGGAACAGGCAAAACTTTCCTGATTTCATTGCTTTTGGCCAAAATTCGCTCGAGATCTGAAATAGCGTTAGCCGTTGCACCATCGAGAATTGCAGCCACATTGTTAGACGGCGGCCGCACGGCACATTATGCGTTGAAGTTGCCGGTGAATATCCACACGCATGACAAGCCAGTGTGCTCAATTGCCAAGAACTCGGCGATGGCCAAGGTATTGCAAGAATGCAAAATCATCATCTGAGACGAGTGCACGATGGCACATAAACGATCATTGGAAGCGTTCAATCTAACGATGAAGGATTTACGAAGTGACTCAAGGCGTTTTGGTGGAGTGATGATTCTGCTGGCCGACGATTTTCGTCAAACGCTACCTGTCATTCCGAGATCAACAGCTGCAGATGAACTCAATGCATGTCTGAAATCATCAAGTTTGTGGCACTATGTGAAGAAGTTGCAGTTTTGCACCACGAACATGAGAGTCGTGTTACAGAACGACTCGTCAACTGCTGATTTTTCAAAACAACTGTTGGCGCTTGGCAATGGTCAAATTCCTGTTGATGTTTTACCGTATTGATTTCGTTTCCTTTGAATTTTTACATGTTCACGACATCGAAGGAAGAGCTTATCACGAAAGTGTTTCCGCGGACATCTGCCGAAATTATATGGATCACGATTGGCTTAGCGAACGAGCGATTTTGGCAGCGAAGAACAAGGATGTTGACACTCCGAATTACTTGATTCAAAACCAAATCGCTGAGGAAATGCGTTTTTACAAAAACGTTGACTGTGTTACCAATCCAGTAAAAGCAACTAACTATCCGACCGAGTTTTTGAACACGCTTGATTTGCCAGGAATACCACCGCATAACTTGATGCTTAAGGTAGGTTCTGTGATAATCATGCTTCGTAATCTGAACCATCCGAGATTGTGTAACGGAACGCGATTGGCTGTGAAGAAACTGATGGACAACGTGATTCAAGCGACGATCATCAATTTAAAGAAGACTATGTTCTAATTCCGAGAATACCTCTGATTCGAACTGACATTCCGTTCGACTTCAAGCGCATTCATAGTTCCCCGGTCGTTTGCAACAAAAAACAAATCGCGTGTTCGAGAGTTGGCAAATCATCATAGTTGTTCATTTACGCGCCGGACAACAAAACGAAAAATATTGTTTACCACAATGCATTGTATTGATTTGCGTCTGTATTAAATTTAATTTCACTCGAATAAAATACATTGAATACTTTTAAATTCCAACTGGCTCCAATTCATTTCTACACTGACAGCAAAAATCCGAAATCAACTCAATTTTCGATAAATGCCTGAGTTTCAATCGAGATTTCATTCCCTTTCAATACTTTAGTGCTCAATTCGATGAAAAAGAGAATGGGATGGCCACTCAACTCAATCGTCTATTGAGAATTAAGTTGAGCTGTTTGATTTTTTTTCTCATCAAAATCAATTTTTGTGAAGGACAAAAGTAATTTAGAGCGGAACGAGGTTCGCCGGGTCAGCTAGTAGTTCTATAATGTTCAATGAATAAAAACCAATTGCTTTCAGTTTTGTTTTTCATTTTCTTGTAAAAATCGATTTTTAATGACAAAAATTGAAAATTCAATCCTGCCATATTTTTTGTACACTTGTTATTTTATTGTGTAAGTACACTCTTGTTATTTGTTAATTTGTGTAGCTACACTTTTGATAAATGTTAAATATATACTTCACACCGGTTTCATATGGTTGTTTTTATTGGCTTCGGTTGATAGCCCGAGACTCTGAAGCTTCTTATCTCTTAATAGATGAGAATTTCGGGTATTCAATACGAATCTGGTTTAAAAAAATTAATACCATTTTGATTTTGTTTTTCGGCAATATAAAATGACCCATTGGTGACCAAACGCTATAATGTGTTGACCAATCCTTAGCTAATAATTATCTAACGAAATTTGATGAAAGCGGTACCTGGGAATAATTTTTTTAGTTCTTAAATTTTCATTATTTATTTCCCATTTAAGCATAAGTGACGAAACGACGAAACTGGTGATCAATCCTGACCAAACGATTCTAATCATCACTTTTATCAAAACCGTTCGAAAGGGTGCTAAAACGTCGAAGCTAAATCACACTGTAGTTTACGATTACACAATAATTAAGCATTCATTCGACGTTGTCGATTACAATTAAATGTTTACGCTGATTTGGTTTACTGTATATGTGATGTAATGTAGGTAAATCATATTTTACGATAGTACATAAATCTCTGTTGATTCGAAGTAAACTGTAAATAGAAATGAAACTTAAATAAAAATAAAAAGTAACTATTTTTTAACAATTTTACATTTCTTGAGTTTTGATAGTAAAAACCTTAGCCATCGCAACGTAATTATTTACACAAATACCATAATACTACTTAATATTAATACAGAAAATATAGTAAAGACACTAAAACTAAACTACTAAAATAGTAAAGGGAAAAATCATATACATGACGTTCTACTATATACAATAAAGCTATTTCCCCTCTACTACTACGCTTACCTACATGAATATGTTTGTGTGTTTTGTTTCACTCTCTTTTCTCGCAATCCCGCAATCTGCTTCATCATAATGTTAAATTAACATTTCTCAACTTTTATTTTTACATTTTGTTTCAAACAAAACACAAAGTTAAATTGTTCGTTCGTTCAACAAGCGAACGTCAAACCACATTTAGAATTTGGTTTTTGACTTGGTTTACATTAAATGTAAATATTTGTGATTTACTAATTCTATTAATTTAATATTTAATAAATAAATCCTTAAATAATCTAACTGGCAAGTAATAAAATTAATAAAATATTGTTTACGAATATGTAAAATAACCAAAAAGTAAAAACAAAATGTTCTAATTTTTAAGTGATATAAAATTGTGTGCGACGTAAAGTAAAATACAAACACAGCTACGAGTACATTGCTGTGTTTCGTATATCGATTGAGTAAATTTTTGTTTTTGTTTTGTACATTTACAATTTTAATTTCAAATACCATAACTTTTAATTGTATAAAAAGAAAAAATATGTGGATACATTTTATGATTATTTTGAACAAAGTAAACATCAAGTAGTACGTAATATTAGTGCGTTGCATTAATATTTAGCAACTAATGGAAGAATTAAAAAACGAAATGTCGATGGAAGATTTAGATATTCTTACGTATTCATCAGACGAAGATGAAGTATTAAGAAATTTACTATTTACTTGGGGATTATCAAAGCTATACGATGAATTTTTTAGTAAGTAAACAATTTTCAAATGTGTAAATAATAATTGTTAAAATGTTTGGTTAACGCAGTAAGCAATAGAAGATACATTAATTCCCTAGTAAATAATTGGATATGATCATTTTAACTTTTACATCTAAATTTAATTTTGGTGTATGCAGGGTGTCACAAACATTGTAATGTGGTGTATTGTACATATTGTACGTGCAACTAAAAATATTTATTTAGCTTACTTTTCTCGAATAAATCAAAATAATTCTTCTTCTTTATTTCAAATTTCATTTTAACTAGTGAGTTTGTTAACTTAAAAATAAATTAACTTAATCTTATTTTGTCTGTATGTGATTCTTGTTTGAGATGTTAGTACATACAATTATAGAAAATATTAAATATCGTTTACGAATCCGGTGAACGATGCCAATTCCTAAAATTTCAGAATGTAATGTTTTGATAGTTTACTTCTAATTCAAATGTTTGTTAAACTAAGTAATCTGTATCGTTCGTAACCCTTCTATTAACTGTGTATTATTCATTTATTGTATATAAGAATTTGAAATACAGCAGAATCTTCAAGGAAATAAGCCATTGCACGTGTAAGCAATCAGGGTTGAAAAACATATTTCTATTTCTTACTTAAAGAACAGACTGGTTTGTATTGTATTTCAAATTTTGCTCATTTGCAAATTTCACTATAGCTTTCGTTTTCACTTACATTTATTATTTACATTAGAAGTAGATATATTTTAAAATGTGGATTAAATAAACACCAACTAAGGTACAGGGTGTAAAATAAAAATTGTTTGAAATGGAACTTACATTTAACTTTGGTATAATACCGGTGTAATGGACTATTCAGATTCAAAACTTATTTTTTGATTCACTAAACATTTTGTTTTTGTCGTTCGCTTTTCTTGAAGTTTATAATACTATATTCATTCAAAAAAATCCTAGCTCTAATATTTACGGCAGTTTCACATAATCTTCGCGATTCAAATCCGGATAACATTGAGTTAATGATTTTCATTAATTTTCCTTACTAAAAAATATGGTCCCTGACAATACTAGGCACTTAAGTTGTAAGCCTTTAGACGAATATTATTTATTTTATTCACTTAATAAATGTTTTAAGTTCTTACGAACTTATTCCATCAGGTTTACACATTAAGAAATTGTATGTATTCTGGATACTTATTTCAATACATTTAATACCAACAAACATGATAATAATTCTAAATTTAATTACTATTATAACGATATTACCTGTAAAAGTGTAAGCGACAGTCTAAAAAAAAATAATTTTTTAGCATCGTGTTTTAGAATTTTTAATTACACAATTGAAGGAGTTCCATATGCATACTCCCCTAACAAAAAACGAGGAATTCATAAGCCTACACCTGTTAATAGCAGGCATCAAGAGATGAGTGCGGCGATTGGAAGAGGTTGTTAATTTTGCAAAGATATAACAAGGGTGTTGGCATTTCAAAAATGTACAAACATACTCTGAATTCGTATAACTGCTCCAAAGAACAGCCCAGTAATGAATTAGTGAGATGGGAAATGTAGTCATATTTTCTTGAGCTAAAGATATATCTTAAACATGAATTAAATATACACTGAAGTTCAATGAAATACTTTTCTTTTTAATTCAAACAAAACAACGTCATACCACAATCAACGTCATAAATTGGAGTCTTGTTTTAGAGTCGAAGTATCTAGTGATGGACAACTCTGCGGCAGACAGCTTCGATATGATACTTCCAACACATGGTTTTATGAAAAATTAAGCTCAAATTACAAACAGCATCGGAGTAATCAACATCTAATCCATTAACATGAATTTAAGGGAAATGATCCGTATTACGCTTTTAGAAATTATTGACCACTGTGTTATCAGTTCAATACCTAAATTGACCATAATGATGGAATTCCAGATATCCGTAGGGCGACAATTTTTGTAGATTTGAAGGTCATCAGCAAATAATTGATATTTACTGTTAGAAATTATAGATGGCAGGTTGGTACTACAAACATCTGAAACACCAAAATGTGTCCTAACTAATTGAGAACGATTCAGCAGATAAGACAAAATTAATCGACAAGCCGACACCGTGAATTTGAAACAAGAATGCGGTTTCTTAATCAACATTGAATAATTAATGTTGTCGAATGCTTTACTGAAATCTAGCAATACAAGGACGCATTTCATACCTTTGTACAAGGACGCATGTCATACCTTGATATGAAGTAAAGCACTAGTACTGTGGTTAAATCTGTAGGCTGATTGAAATTTCTAAAATAGTTTGCTGGATGTATTCGATAAACAACAAAATTTGTGATTGGAGTATTTTTTCAAATACCTTAGACAACGCCGGTCACAAACTAATAAGAATAGGTACAATAATTGGCTGTTCACACTCAGATGGAAAAATGGAAAACCAGGAATTGTATAGGTATTTCATCGGTACCAGTTGAATTGGATTTAATCGAGTTAGAAGCATCCAAAAACTCAGCGAAATCAACATTTCTAAAGTTGAAGATTTCCTCAGCATCAGGAGAATTAATAAGATAATTCATAGTATTGGTATCAGACAGTGCTGGGTCGACGCTATTAAACGAAAAATAATTGTTAAAATCGTCCGAAGAGAACTGGTCAGTTTGTTTGCTTTTTATAACAGAAAATGTACCAACAGATCTGATATTTTTCCAAACAATTTTCGAGGGTAATGATGGATTTAAAACCACTGAAAAATATGTTGCTTTGGCTCGCTTAATGACGTTATTAATTCGGTTTCTCATAACCCTATATCCTACGTAAAACAGAGGCGTGTAACAAAGCCTCTCAGATTTTTCATGTTAATAATATCATTATTAAACCATGGTGAACGATGGGGTCGTAAGTTTATAGTTCTCAGTGAAACGGATTCTACAAACAAGGCTCTATATTATTGAAGTCGCGAAAAGTAAAACTGGGAATTGCTTTAGTATGTTCAATACTATACGACAAAAATAAAAAATTATGGTCGATAAATTCCATAGATACTCGTACTTGATTCAAAAATGTTACTTTATCCGTATTTGATATTATCCAATCCAATAAAGAAGACGAATTTTTGGAAAAATATGTAGGCTCGCAGTTAATGGTTTTGAGACCAAACTTATTTAATAAACTTTTCATTTTTCTCGTATTCGTATTAAGGTCTGAATAGATAGATCGCAATTGAAATCTCCACACAGTAAAATATCATTTTAACCAACACTATAATTTTCAAGTATGATCTTTAAGCCATCACAGAATTTTTTCCTAGGAGGTTTGTAGACTAACATTAACAGAATTTTACTGCTACCAAATGACAATTCAATTACAAATATTTCCAAATTGTGAGCACAGTGATCATAAATCCCACAGTCTCTTTTAGCATTATCTAGTTTACGATCTAGCCGTAAAACATTATATCCAGGAATACAAATGGTTGCATCAGGAATATGATCATGAAACCACGTCTCAACAAAACAAAGTATATCAAGGTTCACGCCATTTTTCATTTGTTTATCTCATCAAGTTTAGGAAAACTTCACTGTAAATTTTGGATTTTCTGCGGCCATATAAGTTGTTTTCAGTTTTTGGCCAATATCTCAAAAACGTCCACTAGTAACCAATCCACTCGTATCCTTCTAGTCTCAGTATGGCCCAAGCTATTAGAAAAATAACCCAAAGTATTGGTTACTAATGGAAATAAATAAAAAAAAGAAATAAATAAAAAAATATAAATTTTCTAACGGATTGGTTATAAACTGACCAAGTTTAGTCCAGTATGAACAGATATTAGAATTTTGGCCCAAACTTACTTTAAAATCCCTGATCAATACTACTATCCAAATTTCATCATCATTCTTTAAGAAATGGCGGAAAGACGGAATATTGCTAACTTTCAAGATTTCATTTACCGAGTTCCTTTACTTCGGAGATAAATCAATTTGTCATTTTAAGGATCACTTTTAATATTTTATCCCTCTGGGCTGTTTTATTTAGTGAAAAAAGAGATCCAAAATGAATACAAATTTCCGATAGTAATTATATAACAAAATAAATTCTCTTTTGTGCTATGTATGTGAAGTTAGCCCGAAAAAAATGTGTCCTTGCTAAAAGTTTAATATTTTCCGGCCAGCCCGAAAAATTTATAAACACTGCATTATCTTAAATTCTCATCCCGAAATAGTTTTTACATCAGTATATTAAGCTTTTTGATTTTACATGCCGAAATAAATTTGCAAAAAAATTAAATAATACATATATTGTAATAAAACTTAATAAATAAATATTTTGTTTATTTGCCATACAAATATATATTATTACCAAAAATATATTAAAATAATAATAATTAAAAACGAAATCATAAATTACGTTACATAGGATTACGTGGTTGCCCTCACAAAAATGTTCAAAAACTACTGCAAGTGCTGCTACAAAATGTGATTAATATCACTAATCTACAATAAATATATACCCTCATTATCATATCAGTGGGATAGAAGGTTCATATTAACCCAAATCAGCTCTTAATGATCACAGCATAAAATTGAAATTTTCAGTGTTACATTTTATTCTGTAGCAGATTCCACAGTTATATCCGACCACTTCGGCCAATGCCTCAAGTTAGTGTTGGTCACTAGAAATCTAAGGCATATACCCACATTACCATTTCAGTGGGATAGAAGTGGGACAACAGTGGGACTCGGGTTAATATGAACCATCTATCCCACTGATATGGTATTGTGAGTATATGCTTTAGGTTTCTGGTGACCAACACTAACTCGAGGCATTGGCCGAAGTGGTCGGATATCCCTGTGGAATCTGCTACAGAATAAAATGTAACACTGAAAATTTCAGTTTTATGCTGTGATTTGTATGTGCGGACTCGGGTTAATATGAACCTTCTATCCCACCGATATGGTAATGTGGGTATATGCTTTAGATTTCTGGTGACCAACACTAACTCGAGGCATTGGCCGAAGTGGTCGGATATCCCTGTGGAATCTGCTACAGAATAAAATGTAACACTGAAAATTTCAATTTTATGCTGTGATTTGTATTTGCGGACTCTTCGAAGGAAGAGGTTCGAAATGAAAACTGATGTAAAAATTATTTCGGGATGAGAATTTAAGATAATGCAGTGTTTATAAATTTTTCATGCTGGCCGGAAAATATTAAACTTTTAGCAAGGACACATTTTTTTCGGGCTAACTTCACATACATGTCACGATGGACAATTTAAAACTAAATACAATACTCGTTTCCCAATACTCTGGAAATTACCACCGCTGGCTGGGCTAGCGTAATTGGCTCCGATTTCAATATTATTCCTAATAATTATATTCCTTCTATAATTATTTCTGTTCCTAATTTTATCACTTGCTTAATTATCACTTGCTGGATTTGCTCTCGAACCAGTGAACAATGTTTTCAGTCCAATAATTCATAAAGTACTGAAATATGGCTTCTAACTGAGATGGACCAAACAAACTGATTTTGATGAAATTTGATTGGGCGAAACTAAACCGTTTCTACTTTAGTGCTGGCATACTTAACCTACGATTTTGTTTAATTTTCAGATACGGGTGTAACATTAGAAGATTTGCGCCACATCAATTTAGACGAGCTGAAAGACTTAATACCAAAAGAGCGAATTGGTGATCGATTTAAGTTGCGGCGAAATTTAGAGAAATGGCGTTTGCAACACGTAAGGCAAAACTTTTAACACAAATTCATCAAGATAACGATTAATTTTAATTTTATTTCGACACAGGGCTACGAACCATTTTATTTCAATGCTGGTCATTCATCGAATGATAATCAAATTCGAACGCCACAAACACAGCAGCGTCGCCCTGTCATGACACTTGCTGCACCACCGCCCCCGCTCAGAGAACAGCAACAATTACTCCAAGAATTATTTACAGTAAGCCGGAGGACGCCCGAACCGAATAATGTCACAATAAGTGAACAACATAATCGGGAACTTATACCCTTAGACCAGCTACTCCAATCGAATCCCAGAGGCCAAAGTATAATCGACTATTATCGCGAAAATAATATTCTTGACGACCTTCGTAAAAAATTACTAGTCGATTGTATTGTGTCACATTACTCAAATTTAGTGCAACGAATGGCATCCAGTGACGTCGATTACTATGCCGATGCGATTATAAAACTATTTCCAAACGAAGATAAAGATTACTATTATGTGCCACGAGTTGGTCGTAAAAATGCACGTGGAAAACTATATGATAAAGCCGGAAACGTTGCACATCGTTTACGTGCGACGGGTCTCATTAAAGGAAAATTTGTAAAACGAACACCGGCGGCCATTGAAGCCACTGAAGTAACGTCAACAAATATAACTGAAATGACCGAGGCGGAAAGTGAAAGTATGACTTGGCTGAAACAACATATTAAACCGTTAAGCGAGGTGGAACATCATTGGATAATAACGCAAGAGATCCGCGCAAAAGATATGAAATATTACACAAATCCGATTGCGTTGTTTACACAATGGCCGCATTATCGGCAATCGTTTGGCAGTGGTTTAATCGATATGGATTTCAAATTTTTATACCCGGATAAAGAAAATATGCTATACGATAAATGGGGCAATTTTGCCGAGAAAGCGTTACCTTATTTTCGCCAGCACATAAAAGACAAACGCACATTACACATTTTAAGCAAATTATCGGATAATACGGATCCAAGTGAGTATAATTTCTATTATTATTTATTACGCATTAATTACCACAAAATAATTTTTATGTAGATTCCACACATTGCATGTTAGTTTTGGCCATGCACGCTGTAATGAAACCAGTCCGCATTTCCATCAAGGTATCGGAATCTAAATCACAAATATGCCAATATTCCATTATGGATAGTCAAGGAACATTTATTATTCAAGGAGATTGCCGCGAAGAGATTGAAGAAAAAATAGAAATTTTACGAGAAAGTCCAGTTATGCGAAGCATTCCCGATATATTACCGTTACTCGCGGTAGTCGGTGAAGATTACGATGATTTACAAGAATTTTATGTTGTTTACGATGGAATCTATTATAAATTTCAAACATTTCTAAAAGCACTCGATATTTGTTTCAAACTGTTTCATGTTTTTAATATTCCGTATCCGAAACAGTGCTTCGTTGTATGGACTTTTATACAAAGATATTTTTATGAAATTCAACGGCCCGACGATGAAAAGAATCCGAATGTTTGTAACTTTATATCACACATTAAATAATAAACGATAAATTGGGAGGGGCAAACAAAGTCTGCGTTAAAAAAAATTTGGAGTAACATAGCTGTTTTTATTTATACCTTATAATGGGGGTCTGTTATCATTTAATAATTTATACTCCTTTAAAAATGTATATTCTTTAAATTTTTGTGCCAAAGTTTTTCGTAACGTATAAGCTAAATGATTCTTTGACAGCAACATAAATAATTCGATGTCAAACAGCACCAAATCCTACCACCATGCTATTACATAACATAGTTTAGAGGAACGCACGTTATAAAAAATGTAATTGTAATTTCTGGTTGGTTGTGAACCCTGTTTTGCTGCTCTTGCGCTGTGAGAAGGTTTGTCACTCTTTGATAGCATATTATGCTAAAATCTCTATGATGATCTCTGAGAACATGGAATATAGGATGCCAAGCTTTAATGAAATTTGTATTTAGCAACTTTCTCGTTTAGAGTAAAATCCGAATCCGATAACGTACCAAATCATAATGACAGAGATATTTATAGGTTTTCTGCTTTGCATGCAACTTTTGTTTATATTGATCATCCACTGATAGTCGAATTGCAGATTTAGAGGTCTCGGGGATCTTTTAGTTGAGCATTCACAATTATCCCAGGAAATCGCAAATAAAAGTTATTTTAATTTGGTCAAGTAATAATAAATCCGTCCGTTAAGCTATCAGAATCCATACAGCAGAGCATTATAAGATAGAATGAATTATTATAGGCTAGCTTTAATATAAAACTAGCAGAACCCAAATCGAAAATCGGCCCAAAACCGAAATTAGAACCCAAAACAAGATCAATTGACATGCAAATAATTTTAGACTCATTATGGCTTAATCAAATGCCCCATTAAACAATTTTGGGCTTTACTCGTTCTTGACCAAACTTCAGGCCATTTAATCTAGAGCTAGCAGAACCCAAATCGAAAATCGGACCAAAACCGAAATTAGAACTCAAAACAAGATCAACTAAATAGTACAAATAATTTTAGACTCATTATGGCCTAATCAAATGTCTCATTAAAAAAATTTGATATCCACTCGTTCTTGACCAAACTTCAGGTCATTTAATCTAAAGCTAGCACGGCCCAAATCGAAAATCGGACCAAAACCGAAATTGGAACTCAAAACAAGATCAATTAACAAACAAATAATGTTAGGCTCATTATGGTCTAATCAAATGCCCCACTAAAAAATTTTGGGCTCCACTCGTTCTTGACCAAACTTCAAGTCATTTAATCTAAAGCTAGCAGAACTAAAATCGAAAATCTGGGTTCTATTTTTCGCTCTCTTGTACTTTAGAAATAAATCCCATCAATTTCAAAGGATTATACGTCATCTTCAAGCACTCTTTGAAGGTAACTTTCAGCTAGGGAAGAATGATCTCCGAGTTAATCTTATATTACTATGATACAATCCGTGCTGAACCTGTCGGGTAGTTTAGCTTGAAACCGTCTAACATCCACAGGATCCGTTATTTATTAACGATACTCTGTGTGCATAGTGAAGTTAGCTCCGGATTTCTTTCCATAAAAATTAAATAAAAATTCGCTGGGAAACACTAAAACTGCATTATCATCTTAGCCAAGGATTTGTTTATATTCTTTGTTACTTATCACTGAAAATACAATAAATACATACAAATCGTTTATGTAGTAATCACATCACAGTAAAAACCTATACCGCTTAGTTAGGTTTTCGGAACTCTTCATGTCTGGGAACCATAAATTAAAATCTATTATTCTTGGACGATACATATAAGAGTCCATAGCGCCATCTCAAAATAATCGATTTGCGTGTTTTACGGTGAGCAACAACCATAATGACAAGTCGATACTAAATTTTTCGTTTCAGAAACGCATGGCTCCTGGAAGCGGGGAATAAGAGATGACAACAAGTGGCATTACACAAGTGGCAGCACAATTACAAAACAGAATTTTGGTTGTTATAAATTTTGTTTTCATTTTTTGTAACTTTTTTCACAAAAGAACACATTCCAGTGGAATAAAATCTTAAAAGTGTCCCTTGACAAATGGAGTGGCGTCCAAAGTAAAGAAATTCGGTATATAGAATTTTAAAATTTTGCAATGTCCCATCTCCGCCATTGTTTAACGAATTATGATGAAACTTGGTTAGTAGTATTCGATAGGGTTTTTAAAGTGAGTTTTGGACACGAACCTAGTACCTGTTCTAAATCTAAACTTCGCCATTTCCTTAACGATCATTATGAAATTTGATTTCTAGATTTTGGATTGAAACCTAAAATTTAGATGAAGTTCTGGTATCTAGCCATTCTACAAGACTAAAATAGATTCTAAGATCCATTTTGAAAAAAATTCTAATATTTAGCTATGCTGGAGAGAAATAGGCTAATTCTTGTTCAACAATTCTAATATGCATTTTGAACAAGGTTCTGAAATGAGTAAATAATGGGCGTTTCTCGTCCACTGCTTTACCAGTAAATATAAAAACAGAATTCCATTTGAATTTTAGATTTGAAACTTACGAACCTAAATTAAAAATTAAGTACAATTATCGTTCAGAATTCGCTAAGTAAGATTTTGATTTTTTTCACCTAAATAATTATTTCTCTCGATTATGGCCAATATCTTAAAAACTTTCATTAGTGAAGGTCATACCGAAACTACGTAGGAATTTTTGGAAAATTTATCGTTTAGAAATTTAACTCCAGTTTTTTGAGTTTTTGCTGTTATATAAGCTGTATTCGGCTTCTGGCACCGGATCCGTCTGTGAATCCGTCTGTGGATTTTGAAATAACGATCAATTGTCCCCAAATTCCCCAAGTAGTAGTAGTCTTAGTATAATTTAGTAGCTATTAGAAAAGCTATCGTAGATTTTGAGATACTGGCCAGAAACTGAAAATGACTTATTTGGCCGCAAAAGCTTAAAAACTACAGTTAAAATGAAATTTTAAATTTTTCCCAAGTTATTCAGGAGTCTCAGTATGATCTTAGTTATTAGAATCGCAATATAAATCTTTATCTTAAAAATTCTCAAGAAATATCCAAATTCATTAATCGTAAAGCTGGGGCTAGGATTTGTACTTAACAAAAAGTGAGTTAGTTCTAAATTTCAGGCTTTTCTTATTTTACAGGAAAATGTCTGCTATCTTATGCTAGGTCTTCACTCAAAAAATTGTATCACGACAAAACAATGTCATGACAAAATTATATTGTCACACTCACAACTACGAGTATTGATACCAAAATATATGTTTCCACGTGAGACAGGAAGGGGTAAGTAAGTAAAAAAAAGCAAAAATAATATTGGCAGGGGTTTCACGCAAGAATGTGTTCTGGGTCCTGTATTATACCTCTGTATACCAAACATATATAAGCTACAACAGGAACGTTTACTGATGACACAACTGTTAAGACCACTGATGATAGTGTTGTCGACCCGGAAAGGAGTCAACTCGGAAACTACAAAACGCAATTAATAACTGGACACAAAATCAATACATTAGATTAGACTAAATTCGCAATAAATTCTATATTCTTATTTAGCTAAGTATCTCGGCATGACACTAGACACTAACCCCAGGTGAAAAGCGAATGTTAAAAGGAAAAGGCAAGAACTGGATATAAAATTCTGAAAACTGCACTGGCTGCTGTTCTATAATCCTAAAACCTATCTGGACATATGGTATCCAGTTTTGGGGTTGCGCAATGAAGACTACAGTAAAGATTATGGAATACGTCAACGACAGCGATGAAATGCAAAATGTTTCGTTGAACTGCACGCAAAAAAACAAAATATTTTTACGTTTACATAGGATGAAATATTTCTTTCAGGTTGTCTCTGGTAAACCTAACTGTTAAAGTCAACTTCAAATATTACAACCGAGAATAGTGCAATATTATTATGCCGACACAGTTGGCGATACCAAGTATATCGTATGCCAAACCCAAAATTTTACTTCAACTAATAAGTCTCAACTATCGCGCTCACCAATCTGATATTTATAATACAGAGAGGCACCTTATAGAATCACATAAATTTAGAAAGATAAAATGTTCCAGAATAGTGCAGAAGGTTGCCCAAAAATATTTCGAGTACTACTAATTAAATCGAAACCCCACTACCCAGCAGGAAAGTTATTAACGTCACACTAGTGACTCATCAACGACAGACAAGCATGCCACCTATATAAAAATTTATCAGCAAATAAAACTAATTTTCGTTTGTGAAATCTCTGGGTTGAATCGTTTATGACATGTCTGAGGTGAATCATATATTAACAGTCGTAGACGAATCTTACGTGACATGTCTACGAAGAATTGTGTGTGTGTGATCTGAAATGAGTTTGTGTATGTTTGGACAAGTATATACAATAAAAAATTTCTTTTAAATGCGGACTAAAATTCCAAATTTATTTATCACAAAATAACATACAATGAGTTAAAGTGCCCCTAACAATTACCTTCCTTGGCACATGTGTTGGTTTCCAAATGGCTTGCATTGTTAAAATTGTGTTTTGTTAAAATTTTAATAATAAAATAAATACAAAATGTTTACTTACCAATTTAACAAACAAAATCTTAACCGAATAAAACAATAATAAAAATATTAGTTGCGATGCCGTTACGGTAAAGAGTGTAAATGAAATTAAATACAAATTTTTAGGTTTAGTTACGCCATCAAGTGATTAAATACGAGAAACATCGAAGACTTGGCACTCATGTTTCGCTTAGGCCATTGTCATGAAAGAGCAAATATATATGACAAGTCTCACACATGTCGTCGAACATAAACAGGCAATGGATAAGTCATTTGAGAAATTAGAGAGACGTGTCATTAATTTGTCATTTAGTCATCATAACATCAAAAATAGACAAACAATTTTATTTTGCTTTTTTTACACATTTGACAAATTTCCAACCGAGTACTTTTGTTAATAAATTTAATAGTAATCAGCTACAGTTAATGCAGTAGAACATTTGACAGTGAAAACGATCTCGAGATCTTCACGATTAAGTAATTTTAGTTGAATTAAGACGTCGTAGAGCCATATGCAAACTAAATTGCTCAGTATGTTCGAAAATACACACTGTCACAGGGAACTAGTCCTCACTCACGTAATATATGTATTACAATCACACTTTGAAAAACCATACAACCCGAATAAAAATTATATTTACCTGCGTTTTCGTTGAGCTAGCATTATGTCTAAACACCTATCACAAATCAACATTTGAACTGCAGGAGAATCTGAATGAACCATTTCGCAAATACAACTGAGCTATACTGTCATTATCTAAGGAACAACATCAGCTACGTTGTTAGGAATAAGAAAGTTATTTGCAAAGTCTTAATAGAGGTATTCTAAAGTGAATCAATTGTTGAGCAGCTACCAAAAATTATTGCAGGCTATTCAAGAGTCCAATAAATTAGTGGACGTCTGGAATTAGCAGAATTAAAAACGATTAAAATAATGTAAAATAAATACCATCAGATATTCAGGTCAGACGAAAATTAATTTCGGAAGTTCCAAGGCAATTTAATCCAGTTGGATGGGTCACGCCAATTGCCAGGCCATCTAACGTATATTACAGGAAGTGTGAACAACAGATTTTGGAGCGACATCTTTCCTATATATTGGGTGTACAAATGTATTTCCGACCTTTTTATAGCGGTGTCGTTAGTATCACTGCTTGCATATTATTCAATCGGGCAATACATGTTTTTTGAAGGTTAGATGTCAAGCTTGAATAATTACTAGTGATATTTGTTCAAAGCGTAAACAACAATTATTTTCATGTAATTGAAAATGTCGAATTTTGTGCCAAAAAAATGCATTTGCAGGAAGTTTTACTTCATTATTTTTTGTTGAAGAAAAGTGCAGCGGAAACAAATCGTTTGCTTGTGGAAGTTTACGGTGAACATGCTTCATCGAATACAACATGCAAAAAATGGTTTTAACGATTCAAAGTTGGTGATTTTGACGTAAGAGACAAAGAACGTGAAGGCGAACCAAGAAAATTTGAAGATACAGAATTGGAAGAATTGCTTGATGTGGACCCTTGTCAGACAAAAAACAATTGGCAGAAGAGTTGAATATTACCAACAACAATGTGTCTCGCAACGTATACATGCAATGGGATTGGTTCAGAAGCTGGGAAATTTGGTGCCACGCAAATTGAAAGAATGGGACACGGAACGTCGGAAAACCATGTGCGAATTGTTGCTACAACGACGACAAAGGAACGGGTTTTTGCATCGGATCATCACTGGGGATGAAAAGTGGATCCATTATGATAACCCAAAACGCAAACCAGCGTGGGTCAAGCCAGGTGAACCAGGGCCGTCGACGCCAAAAGCAAATCTCCATGGTTCGAAGGTGATACTTTGTATTTGGTGGGATATGAAGTGGGTCGTTTTATGAGCTGCGAGCGTGAAACCATTACGGGACAAGTTTATCGACGACAACTGATGGCTTTAAAGCAAGCCCTAGCTACAGAATGACCGGAATGGGGCAAAAGGCATGATACGATTATTTTGCAACATGATAAAGGTAAGCCACATGTTGATATACCTGTCAAAAACTACTTGGACAAGTAGATATGGGAAATTCTACCCCACCCGCCGTATTCACCAGACATTGCTCCCTCTGATTACCACTTGTTCCGGTAGTTGCAATCAGCCCTAGCACAGCACGCCTCGAAACAACCAAACTTCTTCCTTCGGGGAATCCGTTTATTGCCTAAACGATGGGCGTAGGTTATAGCTTCCGAAGGAGCATACTTTGAATAAAATACTCTTTAATTTTCTATGCAAACTAATGTCTTTTATTTTACTAAAAAGGTCGGAAATACATTTGTACACCCAATACAATAAATTACACTGAAGTGGTGGACATTGCAAAATGAAGTATCACAATTCGAAACAATATAAATTCCATTAAGGATAGCGAAAATTCGTTTTTACTTGAATTTTCGATTCGTCAGAAAGATCGCACAGCTATGATCTATATCCGTATTGAAATGCCTAATGGAACAATGAAACAAAATGACAACTGGTCGAGTTAAGCAAATTTTACCTTGTTTGGAATAGTGTAGTGTGATGCTATTGTAGCGTTTATCAAATCAATTATAGTTAATGTACTAGAAATGCAACCGACAAATAACTCTACGTAGACATATACTCTACCACTGTGCTGGCTGATGTCGTTAAAAAAGCTTGAAATAAAGTGACAAACTCGAAAGAAGAAACACGTAGCAGCTGTACAAAATCCAACAGACATGCATCAATCGGGATTTTATCATGAAAATTAAGTTCTCTGGAACAATAGTGAACCGAACCTGGAATAAAAAGCAAACCAATATAAAATGAAAACCTGTGGACGTTTAATCGACCGTAAATCTGGTTATTTGGAACTACTACGAATCATGGTTTCCGCTAAATGATTTCATCTAATTTAACTAAAATCCAGCGCATTTGTCAATATAATTTGAGCCCTATAACTCATGACAGCAGTATCGACATAATCGTAAGAGCAGTTCAATCTGTCTTCTATAAACGAACATTTGTAGGTTCGAAAATCACTTTAAAGGGTGAACACTATCATCAGAGCAAGAGAAAGAGGAAAACTCAAAAACTCAGATCGTATATGCGGGCAAAGGCCTCTTAATACAGTTACCAAACCAATAGTGTCCCATCCAAATTATTAGTAACATACGTCCAAATTACATTGTACAACTGCATTAATCATTACCCAACATTCGAAAAACTTTCTGAATGATTAGGAATTAAGGAGTAAGGACCATATTCAAAGATGCATTACCCATTTCCGGTTCTAAGTAAACAGCTACTAATAATACCAAGCCACCTCCCTAATAAACGCTCAATTATTTCATATCAAGTTCACTTTGTTCCAAATTGTTGCATCCTAAAACCAGTAGTACGAACAGCTCAATTCTATCGACCCTATTCTCGACAAAGAAATGTCATGTACTGTTTAAATAAAAATAAGTAACATGGGTTGAGATGATATCCACTCTTGACTGCGAGTCAAATAAACAAAAGTTTTAAAATCTTCTAACAATTTATTGCTTAGTTGACAGTATGCTAAAAAGGGTGGTTTTTTTAAAGATTCACATCTGTAAGTTGGCAAAACTGTTTTGTTTGACAACCGATTTGACAGCTGACCTTTGCTTTGTCATTAGTTTGATTTGCCATTACATAATGATTAGATTCACGCCAGAGCAACGCTTGGCAGAAGACCCAAATCAATCAATTCAACGTCGTTCTCAGCAACTGGAGATGTGTTCACCCAGTTTATGGAAAATTTTATCTACGTGCTTACAAAATTCAACTTGTGCAGGAATTGATTTTCCAAACAAAATTTTGTTCCGCAATGAAACTCACTTTTGGTTGAATGGGTACGTTAATAAACATAATTGTCGAATTTAGAGTGTAGATAATCCTAAAGCATTTGCCGAAACACCATTACATCCAGAGAACATTACTGTTTGGTGCGATTTATGGGTCGGCGGAATCATTGGTTCATATGTCTTCTAAAACGATGATGGGCGGAATGTTACAGTCAAAGGTATAGAGGCATGATTTCTAACATTTTTGTAACAGGTCGGTGCCACATGTCACACAGAGCGGGATAAAATTAATTTACTCAAAGAAACATTTGATGAAAGACTAATTTCACATAATGGTCCTGTTAATTGGTCACCGGGATAGCGTAGACAATTTATTTTTGCGTAGACAATGTTGACAATTGGTAGAATATGTAGATAATTCGTAGACAATGTAGATTATTGTTTTGAAATTGGTTTTTTCAGTATTAAGACGAATATACTCAATTTTAAAATAATTAAACTTGTTCAAACCCATTTCCAAATTATTTATGTAATCTGTTTTTGTCGTTAACCAACAATTCCAAGTAACATTGTCATTCTTTTCCGCAAGTAAAATCATTTCGTAAAAAGATTTGAACTAAACTTACGTTTAGTTTCGTTTGAATATTTTATTTTTTAAATTGTCTGTGTCAACTGACCCCCAGTTCCACTTTGCTTCGGTAATTGAAATTAAAACTTTTATAATAGCCACATTTTTATATTCGTAGAATACTCCGCAGTAGTTTTGGTTTTAATAGCAGGCGCTAGTCCTTCCAGTGATCATTTTCATTAAACAATTGTGCAACTATATGCATTCCGACGGTAATAGTCACTGGTAGCATTGTAGCATATAGGAAATATATATATTTTTCACTGGCCAGAACCAATACTTAACCATTTTATAGTGAGTGTATTGCCTAAATTTGTCCATTGAATTTCCGGAAGTAATTGTTCTCCAATTAATGTTTATAAGCGAATAAAGTCGTAGTAGCATTACTGCCAAAAACAGTTGTAGGCTGCTGTCTACCAACTTAAAACCACGGCGGTGGGGTAGGTCCATATATTATTTCTCGCATGTCACTCGTTAAGTTAGTGTCCGTCGGTATAGCTCACATACTTTGATCTCAGTTTAACATGAACCTCCAAATATCGATGTAATCAGTTGACAAGGTATATAGAACCGCAGTGAACAATCGAAGCTTTATTAATTTATCAAGAAGCCAAAATTCATACAAATAGGAAATATAACCCCGATGTTTTCGGCATCACGGCATGGGGGTAAGTAGTATCGACCCGCGTGATGAGGTGTTCATATGGATATGTCGTTCTTTTAAATCCTGGTTGGATTTTAGTTTCTTTTCTGTGGTATCCCACTTCCTAATTGGTCCTCTTCTATATTTCACGCCTGCCTCTTGGTTTTTTGAAAGAGTAACTCATATTCGTAGATTTCTTCGTCTTAATACGCTCCTACACTTTTGGATAAGTGTTATTCTTTTGAGTGTGAACGGAAATGGTGTTTGGCTTGCCCTTTGATATTTGACCACTAGCCAAATTATCTTAAACATCAGCCCTCAATAAAATATAAATAAGGGCAGACGTTTCGAACCTTGGGACAGCCAGTACTAACTAACTCCATTTATGATTTAATCAAAATCCCAATTATAATAAAATTAATCCCATTCCGGGACCTCCATCGTGGTTTTCTCAAACAAGTTTGATTGAATATCTAGCCTATATCACGGTTTATCAATTAGATGTTTTATGGCGCGATCTTATGGCCGTTTCTGTAATGTATAACAATACACCGTACCTACATCTCGAAGGATTCCCATTCCATAGTGTCACTTTACAAAAATACGGTATGTGTGCTCCGCGGAATTCCAGTTTGTGTGCGCTGGATTAATTGTTGTTAGGTGATTTCTTGAGTATTATGATCGATTTGTGATTGATTGATTGATTGAATGATTAAAGTATGCAAGCTATTAAATAAAATATTTTTTAAGATAACGTTAAGCTAACCAGACGTCCTCCTTTGAGGACGATTGTACTTATTTTGACGGCTTCGTCCTCCTCAAACATTCGGTCCTTTTTTGTCCTCCTTTGAAAAATATATCCTCCTTGTCCTTCTTCAGCTTATTTGGAACATAAATTTTCTTATATAAATTTTTTTGTATGTTTGATCTTTTCACTTTGAAAATGGAGTTCAAACAAAAATTTTGAGTATGGAAGCACTCACAGCTGAAACTTCTGAAATTATTTCCAACAAATATAACTTAAGTGATGAAATGCATGCTATTTGCGCTGATAATACTAATTTAAGTGGTGTGAATCGCAAAGGCAACAAAAATTCCCAGAAAAAGATTATGGAATTAATCGACAAGACTCTTTTAGGAATTGTTTGTAATGCTCGTATTCTTCCGAATGCAATAAGCACGTTACCCTCGATAAAATAGTTTTGAGAAGATGCTTCAGAACGGATATTACAATGAACGCTTAAAGTCGTATTTGTTATGTTTGGATTTCTCCTTGCCCCTTGAAATTTTTTTTAATGTATTGGTAGAACCCACTCTCAATTTGATTTCGCAGTTAATTTCTCGTAGGTAAGTGTTCCATTTCCCATGATCTATTTTAGATTGATTTTAACTGATTTCGCACCAGCTGCGTATAACCCACCAAAATGGGATGATGCAGGTGGTTTAAAATGCCAGGTTATTCTCTCTGCTGACTGATAGGCAACAACATCGTTGAAGGTAGGTGTTTGGCTATTTTGTAACCTTTCAGCTGATTTTTGTGCATAATACACGCCTAGATATACAATAAATGGCTCTGCAATGAGATTGCTATTTCCTCATGTGTCACTTTGGTTGATAGGCAAACAAATTGTCATGTATGCGCCTTATAAGTGTTGCATATTCTTCCTTTTGGTTGGTTTTATTTGTATGGCACCGGCATAAGCCAATCCTGTATGAGTAAATGGTCTTATTGGCTGAACTCTTGCCGAGGCTATAGACTTCCCATCAGTTGATGATTCCCTGGATTGATTTTGAGCCTGAAACATGTAACGCATTTTGAGGTTATTGATTTAATTTTGGTTCTGCCTGAGTTCGATACCACCTGCATATGTGATTAAAGTTCTACTCAACTGATGATGAACAATGATTTTTGTAGTCTGCCACCTACTCATAGAATTTCCTCTGGACCAAACACGAATTCAGTGCTATAGTTGTCTGTTTTTTTATCTACAGAACTATTTTTCAATAACTGAGTTATTTTAATTTTGAAACAACTGCGTTGTGTGCTTCACGATAATCTTCTCAGCTTTATTTAAATCGTATTTATTCACTTTTATTTTTCTACACTTCCTTATAAAATTTATAGTAATTTTTTCAATCCTCTTCAGTTTAGTGAAACTGGATCTTTTATTTATTATGTAAATTATCCTGACATCGTCCCCTCTTGTATCGAGGTCCTGATCATCAGAGATTATGATTGATTAATTCATCATCATCTCATTCTGCGGCTGGTGCAATCAGCTGAATTATCTCCTGATTTGATGTGTCGCCATTGTTTATTGCGCCATTAAGAGTGCCATTTAGTTCTAGCCTTGGTAATGTTACTTTTGATTTTGTCGACACGACTCTTGTTTTGGCTGCTATAAGGCTGGTGTTAACCTCACAATCAGCGTTGTGCGTTTACGCGTATTTCGGAATTGTCTAGATGTTGGTGTCGAAAATTGCGTAGAAGTACAGTGGTAGAGTATGTAGACAATGTAGATTATTATTTTCTGATGTTATTGTTTTCATTGTTCAGCTCGTCATCTTAAATTTTTCTAGTTTAAATTGGGATCTACGAGTACCTATATTTTGGTTAAAATTCAATTTGCAGAAAACAAAGAGGTGAGATTGAAATATCTTGGTCAATCGATGTCTTCGATATTGGTAAAATGAACTTATTTTATCAATCCAGGTTTAATAAAATAAATTAAATTATAAATAGTCGTCATTTCTTTAGCGTACAATGGTAGCTCCCGTAACTTTCACACTATACGTGTCAAAAAGGAATCCAGGAAATTGGAGGCATCTTCTAAGATTTTTCGGTGTCCAGCGAGCTCTATAGAAATTAATAATTTTCACTCCGGTTGAAATCGATTTAGTTGTGTAACGAGATCAAATAAATTGTCGGTATGCAATGTACTTTCACGAGGCTGAATTCGGCTATAGGTTTTAAAAGAAACTCATTCGAACTCAAACGAATACTTCATTCCTGATTTTAACATCCGTTTCTTGAGCAACGTAGTTGGGGTGACTGCAAAACTTATAGGGTAAATGAGTTTTTTTGATTGATTTTAGTCTTTTTGGTTGTGTTTGCACACGACGATTTTGTGCCCAACCGATTGTTGTATGTGGTTTTTCCAGACTAAAATTGTCTGATAACTGTGATTAATCTTTTCTTAAAGAAGAATATAGATGGGGATTTTTTAAGGTTAACTGAGTTAAACATATGTCTGAGACATTCACTAATTGATTATTAATCGACGTTTGTTTTTCCAGGTACGTTTACAATGCAGTTGTATTGCTCTAAATATCCAGTGAGCCTTCGATCTTATTTTGACACTTAATAGGATTATTAACTGACATATTGTCAAGAGTACGAGGCAAGTTGCTGCATCTCCTTTACAATTTTTTTAATTTTCCAAATACATTGTCTACACGTGTCGAGTATTAATTATCTACGCGGTGTAGACAATACGGCACAACACTGCACTTGTCTACGCCGATAAACTAGAGACGATTGCACACGGATGGAACACAACATTCGGCGAGTTATTAGCGAAATACGGCCGCAATTGCTACGAAGAGTGATCGAAAATTGAATCTCCAGCTTACGCCATGTACGCGCCAGCCGCAGCAACCACATGGCCTAAATCATATTCAAGCATTAATGGCATAAAATTATCTATCTAATAAATCTAGTTTCACTGATATTCAAAATGTTGTTCTTTGTTCTATTTTAGTTTAAAATTGTGAACCACTAAAAAACACCCTGTACAATGACATTCGTTAAATTATTTACTCTTAATCCTTCTACTTAATTTACTATGATTATCACGTTTTAAAAAATTAAATATTTTGGTGCAAGTCATGAAATAACAAATTTGCAATAATCCCAAATTCGCGATTATCTCGTTTTTGTTTAATTACGGAATTAGCAAAGACACAAAAGCGTAGTTCAAAATTATAATTTTATCAAGAAAACGACTTATTGACACCTTACTATTTTGAGAAAAGTAAAACCGCTAATTAAATTTTATTATTGACACTAACAACGATGTATCTATAATAAAATTTAAACAAAAATTGTACCTGCCATACATTTCAAATCAACATGTTTTAATATTTTTTTACCTGTAGTGTAATTCCTCATCCAGTGTGACATTAACCACGTGTTTTTAATTTACATTTAGATAAAACTCTCTCGCTCTTTTCGTATTCGGTGGTCTTACTCATACACACACCTTTTATATCAAAATAATTTTTAATGGGGAAGACGAGAACGTGAAACAAAGATACATCAACCGAAAACAAGATAAAATTTTATTTTAATTCGGCGTTTATTTATCATAACAGTGTAATTTTTTCGACGGTAGTGTTGTGTTGGGAGTTTTAAAAAGCTCATTGAAATGTCATTTTGAAATTTAATTTTAATAAATAAACAATTAATTTTATTAATATTACTGTATCATATATATAATTTTGTGTTTTTTGGTTTGTAATTAATATTGTTTATATTATTCTGTTGTTATCGTAATTTAATGGCTCATAAATTTCATCGTAAAAGTTAACATGAGATAACCTTAAATTTGTTAGGGTTACGGTTTTATGAATGTGTTAAATTATTATTTAATTGCTAGAGTAGGATAGATCTATAGTAAATAATAAAGACGAAAATACTTTAAATAGTGGAGAAATTTAAAAGAAAATAGCTTTTTTGTGATTGGTGGCGGTATCTATTGTATGCTTGTGGAATTTATAATGTGTTAACATGTTGGTTGATTGTGTCACGTTTTTAAATGGCACTTTTCTAGTTTGATACGCAATTTTTTTAAGGTACCGAAAAGATGGATATATCATCATGGATATATCGTTTTGAAGTTTTGAAAAATATTTAAATTAATAATCTGTATTGCGTTGGCTAAAATTTATGTTTTTGGTTTATTTGTATACCGGGTGTGTCTTTTAAACTGAGACGATCAAATATCTCGAAAAATAGCCACTCTACGGAAAAAATGTCCATAATCAAAATTTAATCATACCGCGGGGGAAATACATTAGTGCAAAAAAATAGTCCCCCACCCCCCGTTTTGTAGGTGGGGCGGAGGTAACTTTTAAACTAAGATAGGAAGCCATATTTTTTATTGCAGATACGGATTCTACGACTAAAAGTACGTATGATTTGAATTAAATATTTTGTTCGGTTCATGATAGATGGCGTTGTAATCGACGAAATTAAGTTTTTTCAATTTCTCCTTAGAATACACGCATTCGATTCTGCAATACGTTTGAAATAAAAAACATCACGTTTTCATTAGAAATACTCGAAATTCGTCATCAAAACAATTTATTAATGTAAATGGCAGGTGAATAAAATAATTATAGCTTAAAATAAGTGTTCAAAATGATGGCCTGCGACTTCAATGCACTTATTAATACGCATTTCAAATGATTGTACACAACTGAGAAGTGTGTCTGGTTGAATTTCAGCACACGCATTTCTGATTCGCTCAATCATGTTCTCACGTGTTGTTGGTTCTTGTTTGTAAACTTTGTCTTTTAGATAGCCCCATAAAAAGAAATCTGGCGAAGTAAGATCTGGTGATCTGGCAGGCCAATTTACCGGACCAGCTCTACCAATCCAGCGACCATTGAAATCACGATCAAGTATTTCACGTGCCACCACCGAATAGTGTGCAGGACAACCATCATGTTGAAACCACATGTTCCATCTCACTTCTAAGCTCAATTTTTCAAGTAATATTGGCAGTTCATTTTCCAAAATGTTTCGGTACATTTGACCATTCAAGTTGCCTTCAATAATGTGGGGGCCTATGAGTTTGTTGCCAATTATTCCACACCACACGTTGACAGTCCAAGGACGCTGATGTTCAACTTGACGAAGCCAGTGCGGATTTGTAACACTCCAATAATGCATGTTGTGTCGATTAACCGTTCCATGGTTTGTAAAAGAAAATTCGTCAGAGAACATTACACAACGCAAAAAATTGGGGTTTTGCTGTATTTGTTCACGTGCCCATTGACAAAAGTTACCCGATTTTGTAAATCAGCGCCATGAAGATCTTGTGCCGTTTTAAAATTCTCCAAACACTGGTGAGGGACAATCCGGAATCGCGAACTATTTCTCGTGTACTAACATGAGGATTATGAGCCACTGCTGCCAGTACAGCAATTTCATTATTTTCTCCAGTGACTGTTGCTATACGGGTCCTCTTTTTCGGTTGAACATTTCCATCAGTAATAAATTGTTTGATAGTACGTTGAGATAGTACGTTTACGCTGAGCGTAAATAGCAACAGCATTTTCAAGATTTCTGCCAGCTTCTCCATAAATCAGAACCATTTCAATTTTCTCTGGCACAGTTAAACGCTCCATTCTAAAGTATTTTATCGTTTGTTTTGCAATTACGAAAAACATGAAGATAAGAAATAACACAAACGTTAAATGCGATTTACAGAACTGAATAAATAGTTTTGATGACGAATTTCGAGTATTTCCAATGAAAACGTGATGTTTTTTATTTCAAACGTATTGCAGAATCGAATGCGTGTGTTCTAAGAAGGAGAAATTGAAAAAACTTAATTTCGTCGATTACAACGCCATCTATCATGAACCGAACAAAATATTTCATTCAAATCATACGTACTTTTAGTCGTAGAATCCGTATCTGCAATAAAAAATATGGCTTCATATCTTAGTTTAAAAGTTACCCCCGCCCCACCTACAAAGCGTTGGGTGGGGGACTATTTTTTTTGCACTAATGTATTTCCCCCGCGGTATGATTAAATTTTGATTATGGACATTTTTTCCGTTGAGTGGCTATTTTTCGAGATATTTGATCGTCTCAGTTTAAAAGAAACACCCGGCATATTACGGTTAAAATCCGATATAAATAAATAAAATTAATAAATTTTTCAATTCGTTTATACGATTAAAAACCGGTGACTGATCTTTGTATTGCATATTCTACTTAAAGTGTTCCGGCATTTCCCTGTCTTTACGACTACCACCGTTATTATTCTTGCCGCCGATTATATTGGTTTTCGTAACCAAGGTATTCCCCTTCATAAGGACTATTCTTTATTATTGCAAAATCTAATTTCCAATTAAACATGGGGAATATTTGCGCTTCATGATACCCTTTGAGCTGAATCAGTTCAACTTTTATATGGAAAGCTTGATCCACATTTTGGTTTGGTTCACAAATTTGCATTTAATATCTAGTAAGCGCCTTTGCGTTGTTTCACGAAACATGAACTGAACTGGATCGAAAAACAAAGAGGCCATTTACTCACAATATATCTACCACAAAAAGTAGAAAAATTCACTCCCCGCCATTTTTAACCCCAGGGTTCTGGTGGAAAGATACATAAACCAAAATGAGAACTTCCTTAGGTATCTTCTTGGCAGCTTGGTTTCGTACTGAACAAAAGTAGCTCCTGTTGGTGTACACCTTACCAACTTGATCTTCAAGTGCTATATTGATGAGCAATTGCATTTCCTTCCGTCGATAATTGAGATACTTACTGTGGGCCTGTGAAATTAATATAAATATGTTGTGGTTAGTCGGTCTATGCCAAAGACTTGTTTGGTTAAGGGGAGATACTTTACTGAATCAGTGCATTGTTAGCCCCTGGTTCTTAGGATAATATGCAGTACTAGACTAGAGTAAATGAAAGTTTGATAGTATTAGTTAATTTGCTTAAAAGGACGTCAACATATAATATTTAGGGATTTATTTGCTCGAAATTGTAATTGTTAAATCGGTGAGTATAATTGGATATTCGTGTTGAGAACCTGAGTTCATACGTAAATCGATGTTACCTGTGAACTTGTGGCTTTCTGGGAAAGGTATTCGAAACAATGTTAAATGGGAAAATTTTGTTCAAATAATTTTGTTGGGATTCTACCATTAACATTTAAATGCCCAACCAAAAATCAATCAAACGGAATTTGTGTTCGGCAGTTTTACTCATATATATAGGATTATGATTCTGGGAATATTAGCCGAGAACATTTCAGTTAAAAGACGAAAGAAGTTCTTCTAAAAATCGTAACATAAATATATAGGGTGAACCGTTTAAAAGTTTGGTTTTAAAAACGCTATAAAATGAGTACACATCTTTATTTTGTGGATACGTTTTTTAGTGTGTAGGTTTAAATCTCCAATTTAAAAATGAAAAACAATTTCGTTCGTGTGGCTCTCTCTGCTCGCCTTACAATAAGCCATTCAAAGCTGGAATTGTCTCGGGATTATCCGCATAATATCTAACCTTAACGAAACCCTATAGAAAAAAGTCCAACGGTGTCAAATCGCAGCGACACTGTTCATCGAGCCAATCATACCGGCTTCTCGCTGGTCTTCTTCCTATAGCATTTGCGTTGCGATGATTGTGCCTGATTGTATAGCGAACCACTGCTCCTGGTTGCTGGGTTCTTTGTTATATTTGTGCCGATTTAAATAGTTAGTGATCGATCATTAGCTGATCGATAACTCTGCAGTGGTAATTGATTTTTTAAAACTTAAACATTCCAACGGACTATTGAATGTTGATGACAATTTGCACTTGTATTTGAAAACGACAAGCATGTGATCAATGTCTGTGTTGGTACCTCTGTTAGATCTGACTTCGGATACACTGGTAGAATGCCTTTTCGAGATCATGATATGATCAATTTGATTTTCAGTTCTTCCTTTCTGTATCAAGTACTATGCAACTATATTGTAAATTATTGCCAATTCGGTGAGCGTGGGCCATTGTTCAACCATTCAACCAATTTTTTCATTAAAGTAACGATAATTTTAATGTTATGCTGCGGGATATTATTGATGACCTCTTATAATTCAATAATTATATCTTCGGCGTCATCTAATTTATTTTCCATGGGCGCATGTACATTAACGATCGAGATAATTCATTTCATAGTGCAGGTATGACCGTGCATATCCGCATAAAAAAAATATTGTAACCATTGGTGATATCATGTCAATGTGAAAATCTATGCCTGGTTTGTAAAATTTTCAAGATCTCCAGGTCTTAGAAGGCCAAGCTCGTTCCGCCCGTGTACAATTTCCGAGGTGATGTTTGTTATGAATCCGATATGGTAAGCTGAGGCTTTTCTGGGGGTTCTATGATAGCAGTTTTTGAGAGAGCCTGGCGCTCAACCCACTTGTTAGGTGTGGAGGTCACGTACTGGTGAATATTCTTAAGGTATCCAGTCCTACTTTGAACACGTTTATATAGCGAGCCGCTTGATACAAGACAAACGCCCTTACAGCCGCCTCTAACCTGGAGAACACGTTATATTACAACATTTCAAGAATACGTATCTTCATATTTGCCAGCCTATTTAAGTCGTCACTAACTTAGAGTATAAAATTTGTAGTTTGTTTACAGTAAAAGTTCTTAAAATTGAATAAAAGCTACAAATATCTTAAAATTGTTTAGCTTTTTAACCAGACAACAAATCTTGTTTGGTTTCTAGAGCGCTCAAAGTTGAAAATTACAAAATTTTCATTTTTTTCCAGTAAAAGTTGTTAGTCTTTTAATCAAACTCAAAATCATTTGTTTATCATGCATTTTAGAGGGCAAAGCTATACATTTGCAATAGGTTTGTAAAGTTTCAAGTCGATCGGGAGTCAGTGAATATGTAAAATGTTATTTTTCGTTATCACTCTTCAACTTAAATAACTGTTCGTAAAATAACCTTTAACTAGAACTCCTACAGACAACCTATAATTCATACACATTGGTTTAGGGCTTGCTTAAAAGGCTATTATTTTCCATACTGCTAAATTTAGCCGAAAGTTTCCAGCCGAAAGGTAATGCAGATAGCGTCTTTGCTATCCCAGCCGAAAGATGACAATGCAGATATTGTTTCTGCTATCCGAGCCGAAAAAATATTTTATACCCGAAAGATGATTTGATAAATTTAGTTCTACTATCACCTCCAAATAACCAGAATACAGCAAAACAAATTCTGCAAATGTAAATTACAATAAACATACATCGTTTTGTAAACGTTCCTCTATCACCTTATGTAACCCGCTAGTCCGGCCAGCGAATAATTTCTGAGTTTAATGGACTATATCTCGAATACCAAACATAAAAAAACTCTCAAAAAATTATTTCAAATACATCAAGTCTTCCTCTATCACCTTATGTCACCTGACAGCCATAATGGTTAAAGTCTTCTTAAAAGGCTCAACACCTAACAACAGCAAACAGAAATAACAAATTAAATAATTTAAATGTAATTGTTTCTATTAATCGGGTTACCCAAATTTTGTAGAGCTTGACGATTTCGGTTTTATAAGTTTTCCTAAGTGATAAGACTAGTTTTGACAAAGAATATCTGGTATAATACTTTTGCTTTAAAATAGGCACGAAGAAACGGAAGTAGCACTACAAAAAAAATACAGCGCGTCCCTTCAATATAGCGAACATTTTCCCCTAGTTTCATAAAAATTCAAAGATGTAATACAATCACTAATCTTAAAATGCCTAAAGTACAGGGAATTGAAAAGCCTGAATGTCTGACAACCGAGTTTTTCCATTTAGAATCAAGGAAAGGAAAATCAACTTGGCAAATCTTTCCGACGATATAGTGAAAGAAAGGAAGTGAAAGAAAAATTAAAGAAACGAATGATACCTACGATTAGAACTATCCCAACCTCCGTTTAATGTAATGTTAATGTAATTCAACTCCCTATATTTTAAACACCACAAACTTGGTTTCATACTGATAAAAAGTGGGGCTACTTAATAGGTTGCAACGACTAAACTGCAAAAAGTCAACCCTTACGTTGTACCTATAGTACAAAACAAGAACTTATCGATTAGGCGAATTATATCACCAAATCAGAAACTTCTGGAAATTGTCACTATGTATGTGTATTATACGTACAAAGGAAGTGTCGAATTTTTGAAATTTGGTCGTTGCAACCTGATGAGTAGACCAACTTTTCATCAGTACGAAACCAAGCTGCCAAGAACAAACCTACGGAAGTTCTCATTTTGGTAAGGGTTTAAGTACGCCGGGGGTTAAAAATGGGGCGTGTGAGTTTTTCTACTTTTTGTGGTAGATATATTTTGAGTAAATGGCCTCTTTGTTTTCTCTGACTAAAAAACTTGTAAACATTATGTATGAATGTCATTGAAAATAATATTTTGCCCGAAAAGTCAACAAAAATCTTAAATAAATTAATATCACGGACGGCTATGAAAAGCTTCTTAACCACAAATTATGTTCACATGACTTTGATGGTATACTACCTTTTGACTAATACGGTGTTTCCAGTCCCATTTCCCAGGAATTATCAACCTCGCTAAATTCCGAATATTTACATGTCTTGACGATCGATGTATAGTTGCCCTACGGCAGAATTACCGTTCCGATATACAATTGTCATTTTTGAATTATTGGAAAATAATAGGGGGTAGAAGCGAAAAATTAGGCAAGTCAGTTTGTCTAATACATACAATATCTCACATTTTACAGTAACTTTGTTTTCAAATCCAAATAAATTACTCGGCAAAATCTCTTTTTTAAGATTTAAAAAGCAACACGTAATCTCAGCCAAAAAATTTTGCTTTAAAGCTTTTCCTAATTTTTTGATTGAAAATCTACAAGATCTAAATAAGGTATTGGATTCAAAACATATGGACTAGCTTTCCTAATGATCGAACTTTTGGAACCGAAATGTTTTTGAGTGGAATTTTCAAGAAGGTTACAAAATGTATGTACATCTCTAACGAAATGGTTGAAGTTGTTAAAAGCGTCATCTAAATCTTTGTTATTGAAGTAAATCAACTAATCTATAACTTTGACCATCCAGCATGAACATATAGCTGATAACATATGGTCAAAGAGGCCTAAGGGAGCATTAAACTCAATGAAGCATTTACCGAAGAAAGCATTTAAAAATAAATATAAAAGATGTGGAGGCCGGCTAAACGTATCAGATTACTTGGTTGGTTTCTAAGCGAGTTGGCCAAGCACAATATATTGCGCATAAACATGGCGGATATCGTGGCTCATATTTTTTGGATATGGTATTCGTCACACAATTTCCGCCATATTTTTCGTTTACTGTGACAAGCGCAAGCACGAACTAAATTGAAGCCGATGAATATATTATCTTTGTTTAGTGTACTGTGGGCTAAGCAAATTGTTTTATTAATCAAACTTTGTAACTTAGCAAACTTTGTTTAGGCTACTTAGAAATTGTCATTAGGTACATAATTAGGTCTTCCTTGCTTTAAATATTGTTTTAACCGATAAAACTATCTGTAATCTTTTGCGAAGTACTTTGTATGTTCTGAAAAAATATTCCAGTTAAAATTTAGCTCGAATTATCTTAAAGTAGATATTTAAGCAAATATATAACTTCGATAAGGTATTCTTCACAATTCACCAGATTTTGGTGTTATCAGTAAATACTTCGGACTCCCACTGAATGTCTACGTCGCAACTATAGAAACGATTAAAATATATTGACTAAATAATTTAAACGTTTGTTCAATATCAAGACGTTGCTGTGAGCGCTATGCAAGTCGATTAAGTTAGAATATGTATATGATGACGTGCATATCGTTTTAGATGCATTCTCGATATAAAAACGTTTAGTACAAAATTTACAAAGTATTTTTCTTAATACGAATAATAAAACGCGCATATGTCGGTATCACACTCGCACTCATATCGAATTAGACGAACGATAAAAATAAAACTTTTCATTGGATTTCGGTTTAGTTTTAATTGAATTTTTGAGACATCAGCACATTTGTATTGCGTGCTCTAGTGGATCTGAGTGTACGACTGTGTATTAAAGCAACTAAGCAGTATTCTAACAGTGATTTATATTTTGGTATGTGTATATAGTTTCTTATTCATTAACTATAAGATTTATACAAAAGCTGTTTTCGAAGGTCATTCAATATGTGCATATAACAATTCGGATTAAATAAGTTTCATTTGGTACTTTAGGAAAATTTAATTGCCTGACAGTTGTTGCGTTGTATAAGATACAGGTGCAAAATAAACATTTTATGGTTTACTGTTAACTACAATAGTTTTGATTGGAAAATGTATTCGGTTATTTGGATTCGCTTTTGCCTCGGTCATTAGATATCAAAATTCTAATTGATATTATACGCGGTTCAACAATTTACACAATAATGGCAAACGTTCATAACTTATTGTGGTGAGATTATTTAAAAAACCAATGTGGCAGTTTTCTGATAATTTTAAATTTACGCAATTATAACATATACGAGTACATACATATTTAAAATCGCTCAGGCCTATAGGTGTCTGTATATGTTATTTGCAATAAAATAGGTAGAGATGATTTGACAAAGTTCTAAATTTTCAAAAACACTTTCTCATCCACCAAACCAATAACAAACGATCTTAAGAGTTTTCAAATTGTAACCACTAAATCTCACTATATCTGAATAGAAGGTAGACAGACCTATCATAAATGGTACGTGTGATTACTATATTGGGCTTTTCTAAAAAATTTGTTGATGTCGTGTAGTAATATAAAAATCTTACATTTTTGTAAACATATAGACCTATTAGGTATATCTGGGTAGAAAACTTTGACCTAAATTGGTATAAGGGAAACATAATAGTTCTCAATCCAGATGTGGTTGAGCTTGCTGTGCGTCCAAAGCTGTCCTTTATGCAAAAATAAAAGAAGTGGTCAATATTGTTAAAGGCCTTCGACATCATATTGATTCGTTCATTTGCGCCGCGGTTGATATTGTGTAGGTCTAGTTGAATTAATTATCATTTTCTTAGATTCCTGCTTAATGCCTTATTGTTTACCAATTCTAGTATAGACGGTGTATCAGTTTGAGCAAGTAGCATGATACCAACAGACGAGAATTTTAGCAACTCACGTCTGTTTTGGAGCGACCAAATGTGCTAAGTTTTGTAGCCAGTTAGTTACGATGGTAACCGCTGTAGATTAATATGGTACGGTAAATGTGAATAGAGTTTCCAAAACTTGAACATTCTTAATGCTTTGGGTATGTAGTTGGAATCTTGGGCAGGCACAATATTTTAGATTTTAATTGTTTCAACGTCATATGTACATCTCTCGCCCACTAACAGCAAGGCACTGTTCCATGTGCTTCGTAAACACATATTTTTAACGAGACTAACCCCTAAGTCTTTAATTTTGAATACTTTTTGTAAAAGTATACCATTGGTATGATAGTGCTGTGTAAAATGGTTTACTTTCCGATTGAATGAAACAATTTTGCACTTATTAATGTTGAGCATGAGAATGTTGGAGTCCCACCAAGTTGCTAGGCTGATGACATGCAGTTTAATAATAGTTCAATATAATGAATTCGTTACAAGCGCAATATAATGAATTCAATAACTTATATATGATTTAAACCAAGTAACAAATTGGTTGGTGAAACTTAATTTGAACAATCGCTCTAAAGTTTTGGAATGGCTGATGGCATCGAAGGCTTTAACAAAATCATTATAAACGACATCAACTTAACAAGGATGACCTTATCGACATAAACTCATGTTAATTATTTAAAATAGATGATGGATCAATGTTTTAAAGGTCTTGCATACGTGTAACTAGTTCTAACAATTTTTAATTTAAAGGTTTTAATGTTATACCTCTATAACAAGTCACATCATTTGCCGCTTCAAATTTGAAAAGTGGTCTCACTACGGTTTGTTTCCTACTTTTGGAGAATCCTGCTAACTTTAATATCTGATTATGTTGCAAGCGTAACGGGATTGTCAAATTTGTAAAATCTTTAACAGTGAAGATGGAATGCCATCATGTCCACACCCGCCTTCGAATGTTCCCAGAGCACGTTTGATACCTTCCTTTGAAATATGCGACGCTAGGTACAGCCGTTCAATTGAGTGATCTGTTCCATCAGTAGCTATAAGTACTTCACCACCAGATTGTTTAATGCTTGTATCGATCGATCACATCTATAAACCACGTATTGGCAAAAAAATAATTCAGAACTTAAGATCGCACTGTTAAATGGTGTCTCTCATAAGTTATAGAATGGAAACATTATTTTAAGTACAAAGTTATGAAATCTAGCTGCTTTGCAAGACATTTTATTTACATTTTGGTAGTAAAACGTTGCTTATTACTTTCCAGGCGTTCTTTGATTCTTACTGTGTTGCTAGCACTGCCATCTTGTAAGTAGTGTTCACGATCATCCTTAGCTGTTTGTAACAAAGGCATATGATAAGCTCTCAGAAAGTCTATTTTTATCCTGAGACGATCGCACACATATAACCCACTTGAAAGTTAATCTTTGGGTCCCATGACCCCCAACCCTTTGGGTTCAAAATTATATTGGAATTTGGCAGTTTGAATGCCTTGGTTAATTGCTTCTTCTAGATTTAGTAAAGGTTAAATACAGCGTTTCTGCCATAATTGGAGTATCAATGATGGATACGTCTTTGTTAAAACTGACGGATGTTCTATTAGCAGTATTAAATTGATAGTAATATTGTTGTGATGCTTATATGCAGCACATCAATAAGTTCGGTTGAGCTGTTTGGAGCTATTGTACCCTTCAAAATAAATCGTGTTGCATCAAAATAAACCCTGTTGTCATATTTAAGGCGGGTCGATGAATGGAATTTGATTTTGGTCACCCAAAATGAACAGTTTTCGGCGATCACTTTAAAATGCCACAAGACTTACCAATCCTGCATGAATAATCAGATTATATCATAGATATTATTTCCGGCTTGCTTTTATCGAGCTGTAAACAAGGCTCTTGCATTTTATGGTGAATTTTCCAATCTATCACTATTTCAGTGGTATTGGAGCAGAAATCATATGTGTTGTGAAAATATCGGAGAATTTCATAAAATTTCATAAAATGGAAAATTTCCCGGTGCGGTAACGAAATTTGTTACTTTGTTTAGACGATTAACTCTGTAGGATACATCTAGGTCAGTTGGAATCTTTTCTATGTTTTTGAACTTAGTGCAGATAAGAAAAATTGCATAAGTTTTGTTCTGATGTACATGGTTTTGTTCTGATTTTAATCAAATACATTAATTTTGATGGGCCTGATGGTGCGTTAGTCTAATTTACTGCCACCTCTATCTTAAAATCAAAACATCAGCTAGAACTTTACGAACTTCATCCTTCGTAATACAAAATTTATATATAAAAAACTTAAGAAAAATTTGAATATACAAAAGTTTCTGCTGTCATTTTTAATTTTTTTTCAGCTAACCGTTTTGCCTTTAAGCAATGTACGTAATCAAGAAGAGTACTCTTTAGTGAATAATACGTTACTACCGCTAACCTTTATATCAAATACCCCAAAGAGCAACACTTTTTCATTGGTTGTACTACATTTCACCCTCCCGGACATGAATTCTCAAAGTACATATTGTCAGTAGGGTACTGATAATAATTTATTTAGAGAATTAATGTCTGAGAGTATAAAGTTCATAGCATGGTCCGAATATCGAATTCTGGAAGGGGAAAATAAACACGGGAACAAAATAAGATTTAAAATAGACTGTTGGTTACGAGCAGTTTTTAATTTAGAGAGGTTCTCGAGGATGGCTGGCATGATTCATCAAAAACTACCCGTAACAAGGTTACGTTACAAAATTTCTCTTGATGAGTTATTGTTGCAAGTTAATTTACGTATAACGGTAAAACTTCCTCTGATTTCAAAAACAAGGGAAGAGTGACTAGTATTTGAGGCTACTCCACTGACGGTAATATTTATGACTTATGTTGGGGCGGCTGTAGTTCTTCACTAATAAATGTAAAATGAGGTTTCTCAATGATCAAGAATTCAATAATAATCTACAGCAGTCTAATTCACCATGAACATGTTCATTGTTGACAATGGCTGTAGATATATATTGATCATGCGATTCGAGACATGATGGGAGTATAGTTTCATTTATTGTTGGGGATTAATCTGATGGTCTTACTCCAGAGTAGCGATGAATGGTGTTTACCCATGAGCTATCCAATCATGTAGATGAGACCTCGGGAACATCTCTAGGATCGGAGATATAAAATTAGAAAATTTAGCCAAATTCTTGGAGCATCGCAGTCATCTATATGGCACTGTAAATGTCATAAAAACTCGACCCAGTTCATTTCACCGTTAGAACTAGACTATCGTAAAATACATTCAAGAATCTTAAGAACCGGCAATAGACAAATTTGAAAATAGTGTTAAATTATAAGCACAAACGTTTACAATAGCATATAATAGGGATTTGGCGACTTCTCTTCAAAATATGAATTCAAAATACTCTAAAATCACAAACGAACTTTACCCTACAAAATCTTGCCAAACGTTCGTCATATATAGTTAAACGGTTACAATCCAGATTATATTGTTATGAATTTCGGGTGTTAAATACAGATTCGTTTTGAATTTTGCAAATAAAACACCCGGCTTTTAAAGTTATAAATTGTATTTACACCCGTAACACCAATAAATTGTTGAACTATTCATTTTTCACTTTTATTTTCACTTTTACTTATCGCACTGTTCACTTCTTACTTCCTAAATTGCACTGTTCACTTTGTTGAATTTCAACTGTGCCTGCATGTCAATTTGCTCGCTGCTTAAGTACACAAGCACTTGTGTATGATGTATGCGTATTGCAATTGTAAATCACTTGCTTGCAGTTGCATTCGTGAATACTCCAGTTCATCAACACCCCTCTGTCTTGATAATTAAAGCCGTTGTTAATTCCAGTATTTTGAATGACTTCATCGCCGCCCTGTTTACAATTGATGTCATTATTTGCGATGGGGGTGGGGAAGGGGGAAGCGATTCTACCATCTATTTTCCAATCAGTATTGGAGGGATACTTGATCCGGTCAAATTTCCCCATAATGAGAAAAATAATTAACAAAATAGTGTAATCGATCTCAGTTATCCCGGTTTGCATTAATTGCTTTTCGCAACTGTTCTTACAGTGAAGGAACCCAGTTTTGGAATAGGAAAAAAAATATTATCACAAATTAAAATAGAAAACTACAAAAAAATTTTAGTTTTTATTTTGTCTTGTAATTTTTTAATTTGATTTTAATTTATTCGACATAAAAACGAGAATAAAAGTTTTTGAAATTCGATTTTGTTTAATAATAAGTGATAAAGATCGCAACACTAAAATAAAATGGATCACCACCATCTTTATAACAATTCTTCCAATGACCTGTTAAACCTCTCTACCATTCCGTCTGACTCTTGATGTAATGGTGTGGTACGAATGTTATTTATGTTAAGAAGGTTGCACAGTTCTTTTAACACGGATGATTCGAAGTTTCTACCTTGATCCGAGTGTAGTTGGTGCGGTACTCCGAATCTGCAAAAATATATTGACTACTGTCCGGGCTCCTTGATTTATAATTGGATAGGGTTCCACTCACTTGCTGATGTAATCAATACACAGCAGTATATATCGATGTTCCAACATTGTATTGCAGAAGTCTACCTTTCGTCTAAGTTTGCGATCCCTTACTACTTGACAAATAGGTGGTGTTGACTCGTTTTTCTGCTATTGGTTAGCACTTCTCCATTTCTACTCCAATGCGTACCATCTTGAGACGTCTCTTCGTTGCGGCCTTCTGCATAGTCCTCTCTTTAGCGACCAACTCTACTGACGAACTCACTTCTCGAGCCGGTCTCTGTTCGCCACGTCAGTTTTTATGTTTTGTTGCTCAGGAATCAGACTGCTTTTTAAAACGATCATTCCGTCGCTGCCAATTATCTCGGATGTAGTGACCTAACTTGCCATTCCTGAAGCATTTCCTTAGACTTTTAACGTCATCTAGCTGTAAACATGATCAACGCAATTCTTCGGGACTCCGCACGCGTTGGCCTTCTCACCGTTCGCTTCATTAGCTTCTTTATTACGGCAAAGTCGGAGTTAAGCCTACCCAAGGGATCTCGTTCTATTGAAAACGTTTTATTTGCTAAGGCATTTCAATTTGTTTGCAAGATATGTGTTTCAAAGCGGGCCTCCACTTGCTTAGTTTTATTTTCAAGTTCTTGCCTGATTAAAGCTGACTAGTTTATTGGTTTGCTGAACTATTTCCGCGCTATGCTGCTCTAATTTGGCATCGAATTTAACGTCAATTTTTTCAGTTAACGTAGGAGTGCCTTTATCATATGTCCCATGTCCAAGGAAGATTTCTGTTGTTCAGGAGTAGGCGGTGGTATTGAGATCGTTGATCTGTTTGATCTACAGCTCTGGTTCCCTCATTTTTACTTCTTCTTCGCAAGGCTGAAAAATATTTAAATTTGGACCTTCTGCTCATCGTTTGAGGTAACTGGCGTCATCCCTGTTTGTCTTGGCATCGGTAATAATTATCGCAACTATACTCTGCCGTTTCAGTATCCTCTTCATGGCGCTTTGCGCCACTTCCATTGAAAACCTGAGACTCTGAAGCTAATCCCTTTTTTGCTGGGATGTGTAGGTGTTTATAGTTTTAACCATTGCTAGTATTTGCAAAATCCCACTTCTGACACCAAATATTACAAATTTTGCGCCCTCAATATCGATTTTGTAATTCAAACACTCAGTTTTTAGAGACACAATTTTTTTTTTACTTCTATAACTTTTTGAACAATTCACATTTAAGTGAGTCAAAGACATGGCACCGGTAATAGCGGAGTTTGATTTAGCTACATATTGGAAGACAAGCTTTCGACTCCATTCTTCCTTTACAGATCATTTTATTCCTACCTGCGTTGTAATCGTTCGTTTTAGGCATGGATTATTCCACTGTCTTTCGTCTACAATCCATTGGAGCGTGGTGCAATCGTAGACAAACTTTTTATTACTATCATCCTTTGCCAAATCTATAACTATTAATGGTAAGATAAATTTAATTGAATGCTGCCTGAATTTAATTATAAAATTTTATTTCGGTGGTTTATCGATTGACTGACTTGTGGTTTTTCAGCTACCCTACAAGCCTATTGCTCGGAATTTGGTTCGACTATCGGAACCTACATAAGTAAGATATCTCATTGATTGGCGGACAGATTAAATAAAACGTTTTTTCCACGTTAAATTATTTAAATGCTTTATTTTTATTTTATGTTTTGTAAAACGTAAATTATTTCTAACTGGCCTTATTGAAAGTAATATGAAACCCTAACCATCCTTGGAGGAAAACGCCAAACGCAGTGGAAACTTTGTTCAGGAAAGTATTATACTCGTACATTATTGATACGGGTGTGAAGTATTTCAGGCTTTCCATAGATGTTATGTATGTATGAGTATCACACTGTTACTTCAAATTCAAATAGGAAAAAAATTAATCGTGTTGGAAATTTTAGTACATACATATAAGTTTTTAGAAAATGACTCAAACTTCAATTTTCTAAAATAAAAAGTTATAAACAAACTCAACCACGTGTTGTGTAGAAATTGTCGGGATTTTTATTAAAACAGATTAGAACTTTGAAATGACTAGAATAAATATTTTTATAAAACAAGAAAAGATTTAGATTCAAACTTGAGTTAAAATGACATAAGAACACGTAGAATATAAAACTTTGTACCAAAAACCCGAAGTCAAGCATTGTATGCACCAATCGGTTTATTTAGGTGACTCAATGACCAACTTCATATACTAGCCAGATCTGAATCACGATCTCTGGGAATGGCCGATAATGGCCATCCAAATTTCAGTAAAAATAACATCAGTACACCCGTCCATTTTAAAAAAATATGGTTTCCGTCAAACAAGATTTTTCGTTTTGAATGGAATCTCAAGTTCGTTTATTTATTTTTATCATATAACTACAAAACCCATTTGCTTTTAAAGGCAAAGTGTCTGACACCTGGTGGAATATTTTGAAACTACAACCAATGGTGATCAAGTCCTCAATAACCAGATTTTATGTCATAATCACAGCTTGATACGTTATCATACCATCGCTCATTCAACCGGATCTATGCGGCACAGTCATTGAAAATTAGACCACTCGGATCCGTGCCACCGTGAGAAGCCGCGGCGGGCTTTGGAACGATGTTATATTCCATAAATAATGGCATACATGGGCCTTTCAAATAAAAAAGAATTTCGTTAATACTATGTGTTGTTTTATTCCATTTCAACATCGACCCACCAAAACTGAAAACCCCTTCAAACTAATGAACACTCATTTTGATAATATAGTTTCATCATCAGCTCAATCGTGTTACTTGTCATTTTGATTTGGCACTGGTGATTGAAAAAAAACACCAGATTAGGCAGACGCCACCAAAACAACATGGCCGCCACAGGCTGCCAACATCGGCCCGCCCAAAACCCTTTATAAACTTGAATATAATTCGACTAACTATTATAATTGTTAATTAGTGTACAATTAAGGCAATGATACATGTACAGTTTTTGCCATTAAGGGTATTTTACAAACACCGACTTATATCGTACTTATTGACTTATTTGACGCCATCTTGAATAAGTCGGTCAAGTCATTCCAATTAATTGTACCGACTTATTTATGACGTAATAACAAAAAACAAAACGTAATTTCTATTATATGAAAGGAAAAAAAATTCTTGACATGTTGTTCGTTGCCCTAGTGGCAGTGGTTTTATTTGAAAATAAAAACTGCATGTATTACATTTAGTCAAGACACAATTTTGGAGTCATTTCTGTGTAGGCACACTTATTTAAGTAAGTCTCCCCGCGAGGTGACTTATTTGAATTAGTCGGTGTCCACAAATAAGTCGGTATTTGGAAAACAGCCCAAGGCATAAGAGAGAATACATGTATATTTTGCCATAAGGCGATTTTTGTTCCGTGTACTAACGGATTTGTGGTTGATGATGGTTTTCTTTGTTGTTAGCTGTCACTTTTTGAGGTTAAGAAAATTTACCTTATATAAAATTGAGCGAAAGTTTTCCTTTAAGGCGATTCAAGATGGCCAGCCCGCAGAATGGTTTATGTTTTAAAGGCAAAATATGTACATCAGTATTCGTATAAATATGGCCGTGTCAACACGTTTCCACGCAGTGTCCGTTTTGCCTGATCGCATACTATCGCATCTTGCTTGCGTTTACGTTTTATGATTTAACAGGGTGTTGATTAACTTTTATATTTAATGTTGGTCTCTTTTCTCATGAGTTTATATTTTGAAGCACACGTATTTATAATATCGGCATCAAAAATGTAATTGCGAAAAAAAAAATATAAAAATAAAATAAGCAAAATAAGTAAAACCGACCAAATGGCATATGGTTAAAGCTTTAGCGTTTGGATCGGGAGGGTACCGGGTTCGAATCCCGATAGGGGCAGGATAAAAAGGGAATTTTCATCAAAAATGCCAGTATAGGCTGGCAGTATATGCTATATTAGACGATTATTTACAGAGAAATGGTATTAAATAATTAATAATTCAGGTACCTGATCATCTAAATCAGGAACCTTCAACATATGCTGCAGCTTCAATCATAAATCTGCCAAAGTCAAACTTTTCGAGAAATACGGATTTACCGGACTCGATGAAGAATTTCGAAACCCCATTTCAAATCTTCAGATTTTTTTTCGATTAAGTACAATTGTTCTAAGAACAGTGGAAACCAATTCAATTTGTCTAAAAATGAACTTTTTAGATATTTTGACGTTTGCTTTATGTCTTCGGTTTGCACCCATTCGAACTTGCGAATGTATTGGAAAGAAAATATTGGGATAGACATTATCCAAAGTTCAATTAGCCAAAAAACTTTCGAAAAAATATGGTCGAATTTACATTTTAACATGCTGTATAAGATAGCGGAAATTTCTCAGCGGAAAATAAGAGATTTCGCTGCTCGCCGCAAGTGGCAGCACAACCACAAAAGAGAATTTTTTTTGTTATATAATTTCCAGCGGAAATTTTTTATTCATTTTGTATCTCTTTTTTCACTAAATAAAACATCCCAGCGGAATAAAGTATTAAAAGTGATCCTTGACAAATTGATTGATCTCCGAAGTGAAGGAACTCGGTAAATGAAATCTTGAAATTTAACAATATTCCGTCTTTCCGCCATTCTAAACGAATGACAATGAAATTTGGGTAAAAGTATTGATCAGGGGTCCAAAACTTTGGACAAAACTCTAGCATCTGTTCATGCTGGACTAAACTAGGCCATTTTATAACCAATACTTTTGAAAATGTAAATTTTTTTATTAGTTTATTTTCAGTTTTTGGCCAATATCTCAAAAACTTCCACTAGTAACCAATACTTTCGGTTGTTTTTGTAATAGCTTAGGTCTTACTGAGACTACCAGGAAAATTGATGGATTAGAATTTTCACTACAACTTTTTGATTTTCTGCGGCCATTTAAGTTATTTTCAGAAGAACTTATATGGCTTCTGAACTTTGATTTTTAATTTCCAATCCTTAGCTATTTATTTTTTTGGGAGAAAAATCGCACACTGTATGGTTTTAAACGAATTTAATTTAAAAATAGTTCAACTTGAAAAATGCCGATTAGGGTTTAAGTATGTGATAGATTAATTAGTTCTAGAGAGTTAAATAATGGTTATCCTTCTTTCCAAATACCCAGATTCATGAAATGGGTCATAGGTAAATACAGTTAGTTACTAAGCTTAATAAGGTATTCTTACCAATCGACGAAGTTAGGGTTTTCTACGAGTTTCGATCTTCTAGATGTACTGATGTCATTTTTACTCAAACTTGGATGGCCATTCCCGGAGATCGTGGTTCAGTTCTGGACGCGTTTGAAGTTAGACCTAACTTAATCCTAACCAACAAAAACAAACGAAAATTTGTATGTATTGGTTAAAAGTAAAAGAAGAATGTCATTTAGGCGAAATATTGAATTTATGAATTAATTCCAATTGAAATTTATAATAAATAATTAGATTCAATATTTATTAGGACTGAATATAAGAATTTAATATTTTCTTAAGAAATTTAGTATTTGAATATTTCGAAACCTAATATGTTTATGAAGAATGTTGTTATGTTTTTCTGATAGGTCTAGATTAGGACTATCTGTATTCGAAGCCGAAAAGCTAATAATTTTTGCGTGATCAAATTAATTTTTTGCTGTGCTTTACTAACCTGAGAAGTTGGGATTTTCAATATCTTAAGAAAATCCTAACTTCTCAGGTTAGTAAAGTCTAACAAAAAATTAATTTGATCACGCAAAAATTATTAGCTTTTCAAATGGCTTCGAATACAGATAGTCCTAATCTAGACCTATCAGAAAAACATAACAACATTCTTGATAAACAGTCTCGAGATATTCAATATCTTAAGAAAACAATGAATTTTTATATTCTATTCTAATAAATGTTGAACCTAAACGCGTTTGAAGTTAGACCTAACTTAATCCTAACCAACAAAAACAAACGAAAACTTGTATGTATTGGTTAAAAGTAAAACAAGAATGTCATTTAGGCGAAATATTGAATTTATGAATTAATTCCAATTGAAATTTATAATAAATAATTAGATTCAACATTTATTAATATTTTCTTAAGAAATTTAGTATTTGAATATTTCGAAACCTAATATGTTTATCGAAAATGTTATTTCGTTTTTCTGATAGGTCTAGGTTAGGACTTGAAGCCATTTGAAAAGCTCATAATTTTTGCGCGATCAAATTAATTTTTAGCTGTGCTTTACTAACCTGAGAAGTTAGGATTTTCTTAAGAAATTGCATATCTCGAGACCTAATATGTTTATCAAGAATGTTGTTATGTTCTTCTGATAGGCCTAGGTTAGGACTATCTATATTCGAAGCCATTTGAAAAGCTAATAATTTTTGCGCGATCAAATTAATTTTTTGCTATGCATTACTAACCTGAGAAATTAAGATTAGGTAAGATTAGGTCTCGAGATATTCAATTTCTTAAGAAAACAATGAATTCTTATATTCTATTCTAATAAATGTTGAACCTAACTATTTAGTATAAATTGCAATTGGAATTAGTTCATAAATTCAATATTTCGCCTAAATGACATTCTTGTTTTACATTTTAACCAATAATACAAATTTTCGTTTGTTTTTGTTGGTTAGGATTAAGTGAGGTCTAACTTCACGCGCGTATACAAGCGTGTGAAGTTTGTGCTAAACTAATCCTAAAGTTAGTTCTATACTGGTTAGGTTTAACTTCACATGCATGAACCTAACTATTTATTATAAATTGCAATTGGAATTAGTTCAAAAATTCAATATTTCGCCTAAATGACATTCTTTTTTTTACATTTGAACCAATACATACAAATTTTCGTTTGTTTTTGTTGGTTAGGATTAAGTTAGGTCTAACTTCACGCGCGTATACAAGCGTGTGAAGTTTATGCTAAACTAATCCTAAAGTTAGTTCTATACTGGTTAGGTCTAACTTCACATGCATAGGTCTGGCTAGTACATGAAGTTGGTCATTGAGTCACCTAACCAAAATCACGTAGTGCTAATAATGCACGACTTCGGGTTTATTGGTACGAATTTTTATATTCTCGGTGTATTGATGTCATTTTTACTCAAATTTGGATGGCCATTATCGGCCATTCGCAGAGATCGTGATTCAAGACTGGCTAGTACACGAAGTTGGTCACTGAGTCACCTAACCAAAACCACCTACTGCTAATAATGCACAACTTCGGGTATATTCCTACGAATTTTCATATTCTCGGTGTACTGATGTTATTTTTACTCAAATCTGGATGGCCATTATCGGCCATTCCCAGAGATCGTGATTCAGGCCTTGCTAGTACACGAACTTGCTCATTGATTCACCTAACTAAAACCACCTAGTTTTAATAGTGCACGACTTCGGATCCAATATATCCACGAAGTTTGATATTCTAGGTGTACTGATTTCATTTTTACTCCAATTTAGATGGCGAATATTAGCCATTGCCGAAGTTTGTTATTCAGGTCAGTGTCACCTATCAGTAGTCAGCAGAATTTTGTTTTTTATACTCAATTTTGATGGCCATTGACGACCATATCTGTAGAATGTGATTCAATTCTCGCTATTTTGTGAAGTAGTTGATTAAGCACCTACCTAAACCAATCTAGTTTTAATAATGCATACTGCTTCAGGTTTATTGCTACGAATTTTTATCGTTAAGTTTTACTACTGTAAAAGTACATTCTTATTTGCTTCTAAAAGTAGAAAATTCTTAAAGTTGATTCATAAGAAACTCAAAAAATTCTTATTAGAAATTAATGTCAAATTCATAAATGGTTTGAGTTCAGTATCGTTGGTTTGCATCCCGACTGATTTAGTACAAAATTATGGCTGCAAATTTATGGTTATATTACTAAAATATTTTTTCCTTCGTGATTTATCAATTAAAACTTTAATGTTTACTTTAGTTATAAGTTACAATATTTTTCTGCCATTTTAATTAAGACAATTTGATATACGTCTAATAAATATACTGATAAAATTTGCTCGATTTCGTTAAACTTATCATGATGTGCTTGATTTTTAAATGTCGTCAATTCAACGAATATGTATATCTGTCTCTTGCTTCTATCTCACTTTTATTTTATTTCACTGTTTTGAATTAAAATTATGTACAAATTTTGTGAATTATTTTTAAATGTGTTCTATGCTTTCTAAACTAATTAAAATGATGTAGAATCAAACATAATATTTTACTTGCCATTGACAATTTCGCTAATTAAAAATCATAACAGTGTACTCCACACAACTACTTAGAAAGGCTTTAAAATTTCAATTGGAATTAGCACAAGTTCAGTTGGATTTGTATACGTATATGATTTTAATCTATGGGAAAATCTATACTACACGGGAATACTCCACGGGCCCTATTGATACTGGAGTGAAGATCTCTGCTAGCCAGATAAATCATATGCCCTACTCAGCCGCAAACAAAAATTCCAAAATGATACAATGAATTAGCTGCCTGAAATACATACAACTAGGCACATAAGGAACGGATTGATAAAATAATAGTTTGGATGTAAAAAATGAACCTCGCGTCTAATATGAGTCTCTTTGCTCAAAATGCGGGTTGGGTTCACGTAATTTTCATTAATGAAGAAATAAATAAATCTATGCCAGGACGCCCCAAATATGAAGGTAATTACCCTCTCTTCGTATCCAGTTTTCCTGTCTTTAACGAAGTTCGGTTCCGGTGTTCAACACTAGATGCCTTATTACATGACAGTGTGTAGTTTTGTGTGAAAGAATGAAATGCATAGTTTTCTGTAACTTTGAAACAAAATTAATAAGACCAGTATCAAAATAAATTTCCGTATTATACAGAATAAAAAAAATTTAAACACTAGAGGTTAATGAAAAGCTAATATATGAATTCCGCCCCACTGACCCTTTCGACGGCCCACTGTAACTTGATTTTAACTAATATATAGACTAAACAACGATTTAAATATTTTCAAATTTATAAGGCGCAGATTGAACTACAAATTTTTAATCAGTTTAGAATGTGTCATCTAATAAGCCACGTGAACAGCAGTTTCATATTATCTTGTTTACGTCTATCGGCAGACCAATTTAAAAACGTCATCCATAATTAGTAATGAAAATATTATTTCTGGGTCGTTATCAGTTGTAGAACATGCGAAAAATACTTGCCGGCGATCAAAGGCCATTGAAAATATGTTTAATATAAACAGGCTGCGATAACGTAAATCAAATTGTAGAATAACCAGGAGGTGTGTCTGAGATGCTTAGATTATATATAGATTTCATTGTTATTTAGGTGATTTTAAATATTTTAAATGCTTTATTTTACCAATACCTGAACTTGCTCTAGATTCAAATCTTGTAATGCTTTTATTATATTGGTTGCGCTTGTTGTTTGTTACATTTTTTTTAACAAATTAACAAAAATAACATACGAGGATGCTGATAACAACTTATATGCAGTCTACGATGTTATTTCTTCTGAGATGAGAACAAAAATATTTTTCTGATTTATATGCGGGAAATTAAAAAATTGCATCATACAAAAGATTGCGTCACATTTTACCCGTTCCCTAATTATGATTAAATTTTTTGTTTTTGTAATTTTTTTCTTATATATACAGATGCATTCACAATGAAGAAAATCATAACTAATAGCAATCTTAATTTATTACGAACTGTATTAATTGTTAATTTTAATAGTAATTTAGTCAAAATGAAAGACTTGAGTAAAGTAAAGAGATATTATCATAAATATGGGCCTGAGTACAGGTGAGAATTTTGTCCTGATGGATGTTAAAATTTTGTGTGCGCGGATTATAATATAGGAATAAATTTCGTATTTGGATTGTTTAACAATTTGCAAAATTATTACTTACCAGCCAAAAAAAAATAATGTACATTTTTTTACATTACAGTAAATTTAAAACAACAAATCTATTTTGCTGTTCGACGGAACGCAAAAAAATGGCCAAAATTATTGATGGCAAACAAATAGCGGCGGATATTCGTAACGAATTACGCGAGGAAATAATCGAGTGGGTGGCACAAGGTAAACGGGCACCAAAATTAACCACAATTTTGGTTGGATCAGATCCGGCGAGTGCGACTTATATACGGAATAAAATTGCGGCTGCCGCCGAAATCGGTATTAAGTCAGATCATCGTGAACTACCGACTTCAATAACACAAGACGAATTAATTTCCTTAATAAATGAATTAAATCAGGACGACTCGGTGGATGGTATTCTTGTACAGCTACCTGTTCCCGAGCATATAAATGAACGGACGGTACGATTAAAGCCATATACTAAACTATCTTCTTATACTAATTATTATTTTTGTACTATCTTAGATTTGTAACACCGTCAGCCCCGATAAAGATGTCGATGGATTTAATGAGCAGAACGTTGGACGTTTATGTTTAGATATGAATTCATTGGTGGCTTGTACACCGCTTGGTATTCGTGAGCTCATAAAACGATCAGGTATCGAAACATTTGGTAAAAATGCTGTTGTCGCCGGACGATCAAAAAATGTCGGCTTACCCATAGCTTTGCTTTTACATTCCGATGAAGGACACGGTGGTGGTGGTATGGATGCAACAGTAACCATTTGCCATCGATATACGCCGCGTGAAGATCTTACACGAGCGTGTCAATCGGCTGATATTGTAATTTCAGCCACAGGAGTGGCTGGTTTAATTACAGCCGATATGATCAAACCAGGCGCCTGTGTTATTGATGTGGGTATTATTCGGGTTAAGGATAAAGATGGAAATACAAAAATTGTTGGTGATGTGGATTTTGAAAATGTAAAACAGGTTGCCGGGCATATTACACCTGTACCGGGTGGCGTTGGCCCAATGACAGTTGCAATGCTCATGAAAAATACATTCACAGCGGCTAAAAATTTAGCAGTCAAGAGAGCATAACTGAACTCATGTATCGAATTTAACAGATTTTACTTTATATTTTAAGTATTAATTTTTTTGTGACAAGTAATGGACAAAATAAAAACATAAAATTTATTTATCTTAATATTATCTAAAATGTTTTAACTAGTTTGCGAAAAGGCATTAAGAAAGGATATCAAACTGACAATTAAATTTTAAATAGGCCGTTTCCAGTAAATGTTTACGTATCTCAATAAACGACAACTAAAGTGCTCGTTCACCAATAGGATACTCGTACATAGGACTATAAATATAAAATTATTAAATTGGCTTCGTGTATCAAGGGTGAGTATATATTTCAAACAATAGCACTTGACGGCGGTTTTACGTAAATTTAGAATCACAGAATTTTTTTTTGTATAACTCTCGTATTTTTACAGAACGCCATACCCAAGTCAAGTCTTAGTCTTTTATCGTTCGTATAACAAACCTGTAAAAAAAGACAGATTCTTGGGCTTAGGTCCTTAAGAACAAATTAATAGTAAATAACAGTATCTAGCAATTTATTAGATTAGCCCACAATCTTAAAATTTGGTTACAATGAATTGAAATGCATCTCTTTACAAGATCACGCTTTCATTTTTACAGTAAGCTAATCCCTTAAAAATCGCTTAAATTCATTAGAATAGCCATTCTGCATACACCTAAACCAGAGCAGGGAAGCAAACTGACCGAAATTCAAAGATCTAGAATTAAGATACCGGTACCAACCTACCTCGAAAGCTGGTAATTAGTAAACAAAGTGAATGCTGTAAATAGAGTTTAAAAGGGCCGTGATTGGTTAAAATACGGACCAAAACTCTTATTAGCTGGTCTATCTCCAAAGATAATAAGATTGTATTTTGTTAACCTCAGGTTAGGTTCACAAATGAAGCACGTTGCCTTTCGGTAGATAGAGGAAGCAAGCCAATTACGTTCAGCCTAGTAATGCAAATAGTTTTAATAACTTTCTTAACATTATTGAGGGTCAAGGGTGAAGCCGATTCATCTCTATGAATTTCAGAAATGAACCCGTGTTAGATAAACCATCAGCTATCACATTTCTTTCAATATCACTATGAGCGGAAACCACATAACCTTGACATTTCGCTCTAGCGAATAAAATGTTTGCAGTGACCAGTTTGGAAGTGGTCATAGGATTCCATAAAAAATGGAGCACAGATTTATTATCTGTAC